>MU182301.1:111336-123848 GCA_016904865.1 Pissodes strobi
TCCAGAAGTGAATCATTCAAATATACAGAAACTTAAAGAACACAGCAATTATTTACCTAATAACACCTCTATATCCCACTAATCTAAAAACCAATAATGAAACGTTATAACATTATTATTGTCATCTTGTCAAAGTAATTTTAAAACTACACAAAGTCCACGAGCTTAACATGTCAAACATGATTATCAAAAATTATGTTCTTTTGCCCACCGACCCAGATTTTCCTTAGGTTGCCTGACGTGTTCTTATTCGTACACGTGAGTAGATCCAGGTGGCGCAATCCACTCCGACCTTTGATCTATTGTGGCTCACATCTAGAGTTTCCACTAGGCCAGTTGCTCGATCCTTCTCATGAAGTCGATTAGCTTTCTGTGATTAGTTTTCAAATCTACAAGCGTAACTTGAGAATATTCAAACACTGTTTATCTGATTCTTTCTATCGTTGGACATTGGCATAAGATAAAATGATCCATTGTTTCTTCGTCCTTCAAGCACAAGCGGTATTCCGTTTCTTCGAAAAGCCCTATCTTGTTCATGTGGCTTCTTAGCCGACAATGTCAAGTATACATGTTAACTACAGCCTGTACCTGCTGTCGGCCAAGTTGAAGAAGTTGTCTAGCTCTCACTCCTGAAGGCAGATTAACTGCCATCTTTAAATGCGTAAGGCCCGGTAACTATCTCCATTTGTCTACAAATTGCTGCTGTGTATACGAGGGCTTCTTTAGCTGTGTTGTAAGCTATGCCCAGTACTGGGTCTGGCCCTATGAATGCCCTTGTGCCACCTGCTTTGCTAGAGCATCAGCTCTTTCATTACCTTCATATCCTCTATGTCCAGGTATCCAGATCAGTGTAAGTTCAATTTATCTATCCAGTGTGGTGCGTAGTTCCTCGTAGTTCCATACTACCTTGGATGAACAACGGCTAGATTCAAGAGCTTTCAAAGCCGCTTGACCATCAGAGAATATTTTGATAGTCTTGCCTTTTCAGTTTCTATCGATAAGCCAATGTGCAGTCATATCAATGGCCTGAACATTAGCCTGAAAAATAGTGGCATGTTTGCCTAGGGAACATTTAAGCTCAATCTTACCATTTTTATTACATGCAGTGGCTCCTGTACCATCATAGCATCTGACGATAGACCCCACACACTGACCAGCTAATTGACCTTTTTAAGGCTGTTGGGCACCATGATGATCGCTTGTAGATTTTTGATCACCGCCTGTGTCAATCTATACATGAACCTTCTGCCTGACGTAGCTTTGACACTTGATGATGCAACCAATGTTTCGTGGACAATGGATACATTTTCGAACTATCTAAATTCAGCCATCCCAATTCACAAGGATGTCAGTCTGGATGAACCTTCATACTTCAGACCAATTTTTCTTCCAAACTAATTGAAAAACTAGCTAAATTTCGTGTGAAGTCTTATCTGAGGTAAAATAATATCCTTAGTAAATTCCAGTTTGGCTTTCAGAAGGGTCATGATACTGATGAAGCTGTGTACAATTTTCTTTATAATTTATATATCCAGATCAATGGTGGTGAGGTTTCCACGGAAGTTTTTTTGACTTATCTAAGGTGATTTACTATATTTGTGATGAGATTCTTCAGAAGCTTCACTACTATGCTTTCAGAGCCATAGCACGGTCCTGGTTTTCTTTCTACCTTAAAAGTCATCGTCAGTGTGTCTTTGTGGGCGCAGAGTCCTCTGACTAAGGGTCGGTAATCTGAAGAGTGCCACAGAGCTCTGTTTCGGGTCCCATACTTTTTTCCTATATGCCAATGATCTCGCAAATCTTGACATTTAGGAAAAATTCACTTTATTTGCCGATGACACCACAGTTCTCCGACATGGCCCTAACGTTTAGAATTCTCGCTCGTAGGGGCACATTTATTTCGATAATTTTTCAGTTCTCTTAGGTTTTTCAACTTCGCCAGGGCACTAAACTAGCATTTGTGCACTTTACATCCTGGGGCCAAAGCCGAAATGGCCTTATTCACAATGCCTAGATTTGAGATAGAGAAAAAGGTAACAATTGTTCTAACAAACCGACATATTCTCAGGCCAGAACTTGCTGCTCTCAGTTGTGAAATTAAGCCTCTAAAAACTTCCCAGCCAGGAAAACTTCAATAAAATTGTGATCTAGATAAATTAAAAGATGATGATATTCGATATACAGGCAAGACGGACATCAACTAAAAACAGATCAACGATATCAAGAACACCACAGCAGATAGTACAGCATGGGTAAGAATGCATTAAAGAGGCTATGTCAGCTACAACAAATATAGTAAATTGGCAACATGGGATGTCATGTGTGGAATTAAATTTCGAAATCAATTAAGGAGAGAAGGACAAAAAAATAGAGATGAAATTAGAAACAAAGAAATTAATAGAAACGTGGAAGAAAAAGTTGAAGTTGCTAAAGAAGATGACTAACATAGAAGTACTGAACACAAAAAGAACTTGGCAAAAATCCCGATATAATAAATTGGCATTAAAGAGGCTGCTGACATCAGTAGGACAACATAGAAGGGAAATATAATGGACAATGCCAGAAAGGTTATTTGGCAAATTCAAAAATTGGGAGAAGTACATACAAAATTTATTTGAAGATGAACTAAGAATAAATAATAGTCTGAATAATAAGTATACTCTCTTGTCTATCACTAAATATAAAATCATAAGGGCGACCAATATCTCAAAGATGGCCACTGGTCCAAATAGCATTCACGGAGATATTTATTATTGTGAGGGAACATCTGGACTCCCCGCGTTGAGCTTTTGGACCGAGACTTTTTTAGTATTTAGTTGATTCAATAAGCGTAAGATGTGAATTGCAATGTCTATATCTGCAAAAGATTTTTAATAAGAAGTCTTCGACAAGGTGAAACACTCATGTTCATTTTAGAGAATACTGAAATAGATTCGGTAGAAAGGCTTATAACAGGAAACCTTTACTGGCATCAAAGAAATAGAAGTCGAAAATCGAATGTCAGTGAACACTAAAATACAGCAAAATGTGAGGTACTTTTATATAACAAAATATACTCCGAGAAACTATTAGATGAAGCTCTTAAGCTGTACGGTGGGTTTTATCAATTTGCAGCAAGCGGTGAGCAGATGACACTATATAACTCTCGGAGACTGCTGAAGGATTACAAACACTCATCGATTTTAAGGCTAAAATTACCAAAGTAATTTAATAAGTTAAATGGTATAAATAGACAGAACAGGCTTCACTTGAGTACACGGAATGGTAAATGGGATTACCCAAAATAAATCAGTACCCGATTGTAGAGGACAAGTAACTGATTTGGTCAAATTAATGAAGGCAGCATATTGGTACCTCGCGTGTCTTGTGCACGACGAATAACGCCACCAAACTCTGGAATCAGTCGAACTTTAATAATATTGGCCTATGTTGCGCTAATCATCTATATATCACGTTACATATGATACGGTGAAACAAAGGATAAATAAATAAAAGAAAGTGCTTGCCGCGATTAAATACAGATAAATATCATACTTCGTATGCATACTTAGAGGTAAGAAATAGAAGATGTTGCAGTTAAGAATGCAAAAAAATACAGAAGAAGACTACAGTTAAACTACAAAAATCACCACCCTCCAATATGTTGAAATATGGCTTGAGAAACCGTAAAGCGATATTGTGCTATTCATGAACAACTCAAAATTGTTAGTAAAGATGCTGGAAGCAGCCCAGAAATTGTATTGTAAGTCAACCACAATCAGAAAAAACTCTGGTTATATTTTAAGATGGTCAGACTACTTTAGAACGGATCTTTGAATACCGCTAGCCTTAGGCTTAAATTGGATTATAGTTATGACAAACGCACACTAAAATATGAAGTCATAAGAACATCATTCTTTTAGTGCAAGTGACTAGATTTATTGATAAGAGGAGCAAAGAAAAAGTAGCAGTAACGGTACATTACGAGTCATCTGCAATGGAAAAGGAGCGTCAAAGAAATAGTCAAATAAAAAACTACAAATCAATAAGTAATAAACGATTATGAAAAAGTTTGATGTTACAGCGATATTGCGAGAAAGTGCATATATTTGTTATCAAAATTAGCAAGTAACCAAATCTTCACGCTTCGTAGGCAAGTAAAATAACTAGAAGGGTTTCTTACCTCAGGCAAGCTGGTGTATTTTTATGTAACGAGTAGAAACTGTCGATAACATTAAATCGGAAATTAAATGTCGCGGTTTCGCCGTCGCGTCGAGGCTGTTTACAAAAAAATCATCTAAATTCTGTTAATTAAGCATTTCCTCTTTCTTCTGTATTCCTGAATTTAAATTATTTGTAAATAAATTTCCTTTATGCGCTTTCAGTTAGCAGACTCCTTACCTTGATCTGCTAATATGTTTGATCATTGAAATCTAACACTACCAACTCCCGCGTGTCTAGTTTAATTTGGGTTGTACATTTCTTATTACAATAAATTCCCAACCTATGTCTTGTCTGGGTTTGAATGTAAGTGATTCATAGCTAGTAAAATTTCTTTTTTGGATTAGTCTTTTGCGAAAATCCTTCTGCATTAATTATATCTAGTTATAAGGAAAAGTAATAGTAAGAGGTAAACCTGCGCCAGATTCCTAAGGTGGCATAATTTATCTCAGAATCTCCCGACAGAAATAAGACACTTTCCTCCTCAGTATCTAATTCAGTAATATGGTTTAGGGTTCATTGAGTTACCAACTGCCGATGCCGTTTCCTCTATATCTTTGAGAATTATGTAGGTTTAGGGAATAAGATTTGCGTGTTCCATTTTGAATCTTGCAGCTTTCAGTGAGAATTTTGCTCCACAACGCAAAATAAACAGGTTTCAGAATATTAGTCATCTGATATACTTACTGGATATTATTCTTGCTGAGTTCATAAGAAAGTCAAATATTTCTTTGACGGATATAATACAAAAATATATTTACCCACTTACTCCATGACAGGGGAGAAATTAAAACTTACTCTAAAGGTAAGTAGTAATACCGAATCAGCTAGCAATGCTTTCCACAAGCAATCTTGGCATCTTGTAACTCTATAATTCTAGTTACCCTATCAAGAATCCGCTACAAATTCCTTACAAAATGTCTGAGGTTTAATAATTTTGATACAAGGGTAAGAATATACAGCTGGCATTTATTGGGGACATTTTTGATAAATTACATTCAAGTTATAAAACTGCACTTTATCCAAATTCACACGTATATATGGCAAACAAGCCTGCAAATTATGAAAAAAAAATTGTCTTTAACAGACTGCCATTACAACCATACTGCAATAGTTGATCTTAAATATGGTTTACTGAAGATTAGATGAGATTAGTTTCGGGGCTTATGGGCTATGAGCCTTCCTACTACCTTTTCAGATCTATTGTCTCTGCTCTCAAAAAGCTATTTAGTGGCATTTAGAGTTTTTGATCTGGCGGCGGTATGAGGGTAAATCTCGGCAAATGGGACGGAAATGTGGGGACGGAAATGTGTATGTGACATGAAAACCCATGCGCATTGAGGAGCAACCTAATTCAGGACGGCCGCGGAGGACGACCGCAATTGCCACGACTCAAGTGACGCTTTTAAAAAGCTACTAGCTACTAACCCAAACTAACCGCTAGGACGGTATTACATTTTCATGTCCATGATGATATAGGACATAAGTTTACACATCAGTGTCTCGAGTACTAGCAGACTCGCTTAGTATTTTTTTTATCTAATCCAGTCCATGGGACGCTACAGGCTAGAAAACTACCCTCCGTATATCTTGGACCTGTTGCCTGTTCTTCTTCCAGCGTAAGAAATCTCAGTCATGACAAGCCCTCGCAGTGGAAAGTATGTGTACTGCTGTTTCCTCCCCTTCCTGATAGAGCTTGCATAGCGGTTCTTTTGCCACTCATATGTTTGTTTAGCCTATAGTACCCTGTTAGAAGTCCGAATATTATTTTAGTTGTACTCCTTTTTTGATATATTGCTTAGCCTGTCTCATTCCTAGCGAGCTGTTCCACCATTTTTAATGTTTATTTTTCATCCATAACTAGATGCTAGGTTTTTGTATAAGGTTTTGCTATACCGCAGAAGGGTTCTGCGCTCCACTGAGACTAACCTAATCAATCAGCCTCATTGTTGCCCTTGTACTATGTAGGTGCTTGTGCCCAGGCTAAGGTCGGTCTGTCTCGACTGCCCAGTTCTTTTAGGGCTTCTATGCAGTCGCAGATCAGTTTTGAGTTAATATTCCTTGAGTTAATATCTTTACTTGCCATTTGGCTATCAGAGTAAATTAAAACTGCTTTATCTATGAACTCTTGTCTTAATGACTTATTAGTACAATGATGTACGGCGAAAACTTCTGCGTGTATCGCATAATTGTCTAAGCTCAGTGTGACTTATATTTGGTTTGCTTCCGGTATATATACCCACACCTGCACCCTACATAGAAAGCAATGTCTGCACTACTAGGAGGTACTTCTTTTCATGCATCTCCATCTATTAAACTCATCCTGAAAATTATATCAAGACTATATTTGGGAAGTATGCCATCTGTTGGTATTCCCATGATGAGATTGCTTTTCAGGGCTTCATAGAGCTTGGTGTGGATTCTGCTTATAGATGCTTGCCCTCGGAATAGTCTACATGCGACTGACCTAGCTTCACGCTGTGAAGTGATAGTAGGTTAAACAGGACCTCTATTGCGGCTGTTGGAACGTTCGTCATGGCACCAGCGGCACTCAGCTTTTGGATGGCACTGAGCCGACGCACCACCTCAGCCTGTTGTGTCTTTGACCACTAAGCCACTTGCTCATTGTTATCATCGGCCTAACGACTTTTGCATAAAACTATGTGGTCATTTTGGTTGCAGCATCTAGTTTTTTTCCCCACCTCTTTCTGTACATTGAAAGCTACCATACTTGTTCTGTAATTTTTTATAGAAGTTGATTCCATGTTAGCTTATGGCCAAAGATGACTCCCAAGTATTTTACCTCTTTCGCAATTAGAATGTCTAACATATTGTGTACTGGTGCCCTTGGTCCTCTCTGTGTTCTTTTTTTTTTTGGTGAACTTTACTATAGTAGTTTTATGAGGGTTCAATGTCTGTCCCTCCTCCTTACATTGATAATGTTTAGAATTTTTCTTTTGCAATAATCGTAGATTGATCGATATATCCTAAGTAATAAAGACCTGGATGCTAGCCTTACTATCAATTAATTCAATCATTAGTGTTTCCCATAGGAAGAGCCTTCCCGTACTTGCTCTAGCTGTCAGTGTTGTTTCGCCTGTTGTTGATGTAAAATCCCTAATTTTCAAATTGCCATTTATCCACTGATACTGCTTCTCCTTTGCTTGCTAAAGCGTTAGTTATAGTTTCTGTAGATGCGTTATGAAAGGCACCCCTATGTCTACAAATGTTGTTATGGCTATGGCTAAACAATCATGTAAAAAGCTTTTAAATATTATTAAGAATACGATTTTTTTTTGAATTTATAAAATGTCCATAAACTAAAAAATGTAATAGATATATATTTAAATCGAATCTAAACTGTAGTTATGACTCTTAGATATTCGTTAGATACATAGCTCCTTAAATATTCTTTAAATCCTTAAATATTTTATAAATAATGACGTAATGGCTGGAAGCTCTTGAGAAATCAACGGTTTTAATTGCAGTTCGAGTTATAGTGACGGAATAATTGGTTTCCGAAATAATGTTTCTACAAAATAAAAGAAAAATTTAAAATATCTAGTAATGTAAATTTCAATATTTTTGTGGTTACATAGTTACAACGTGGCAGAGGGATATATCGCTTTGCATAAGAAAGTTCCGTTTTATTTTAGTTAAAATCTCTTAAGAACCATACGTGCGTATAAAACTGTTTGTGTGCATGGCTCTTCAAATTTGGTACACGCATTATAATTCAGTAGCGAAAGGTTCGGACTGTTTATCACTTTGGTGAAATTTTTCATATATTACGAAGGAACAATTAAATAGGAAGAAAATAATTAGCTATAGAGAGCATTTTTTTAATAGAGAAACAGTTGTGATGCTATGAAAAGGATTGGAGACAAAGAATTAATTTTCATCCTTAATTCATTTTTTCACCCCCTTCAACCTCGGTGTTCCTTAATTTATAGAAGCAGCAGAAGCAGGTTACTGATAGTACCACTGAATTTCCTAACCCATAAGCCCTGAAACGTTTGACTCTTATTCCATATATATAAAATATGAGCACATTTAAAGGCAATATGTCAATTTATTCAAATGTGATCAGCGAGATAGAAATTCGCATATATACATCACGCAATTCAACACCATACCATACATACATACATTATATGCATTGGTACAGTCAGATACATAATCTAATCAGCTCAAACTTTGTTACTTTAGAATACCAAAGGAAGCCCTGGCAAAAACTAAATAGGAATTATTGGCAAAATAATTACTAAATTACGTAAAGGTCCAGGTAATTTTTTGGTTTAGGAAACGAGCCACCACAATTTTTAAAATGGTGCTGAAAATGAAGATGCACCCACAACAGCTTACACCACATCTTTAAGAGCCCAAATTTCACCTCTTAATATCAAATATGCCTAAAAAATACCTGCTAATAGTGCATAGTGCCGATGCGTTAAATACCCACTAAATTTTTAAATACATATTTTATACGTCTTTACCGCATGAGCAATTAAATTTTAAATTATGCATACATTGCAATATAATGCAATTGTGCAAGTCTCTCAAATCATGTGACACCACTGAACAGACGTTGCTTAGGATATCGATCATTTATTTCGAACTAAAACCAAGGAAGACTTTGAAAAGTCATGCTTTACATGCGAATTGCCGTACTTACCGGGTCAAGTGGAATTTAAAGTTTGCTCCATCAAGGAAAGCCGTGTACTGCAACTTATGGTGAAAGAAAACTTTTCTCTCCAAAGATTTGGAAGCTTAAAAAGTTAGACATCTTCTGGAACTTCCTTAACTATGTTACGGAAAGGTCTATTGTTTTATTTTTACAAATCAGCATGAACAACGCATTTTACTTGCGCCTGACATTGTTTGTGTCAAATAAATTGAAAATAATCGTCGAGATATAAATTATATTGGAGCAAGGAGATGTTGCACAGCTAGTTTTGCTGAATACCGGGCATTATAAATAAATCAATGTGTAATCGGCAAGTTGAAACATAAAGGTCAGTTAAGAAAATTAGGCCGCTCGCGCTTCGGGCTCTATGCTGAAAATTTTCTTGCGTGACTTATATGTAACATGACTCACTAGTCTAATAAATAACTATTATTGGCGAGTTATCTTGCATATAACTCACATAAGAGAAAGTTAAAGAGGAGACCAAAGAGCCAGTTATTTAACGAGTGAATGATATAAGTATTCGTTATACGCGAGTCACAGACTATATTTCATCTACAACTGTTCATTTTTCTAATGAGCACATGAAAGAACTGAAAATTTCAACAATGGGAGATTAGTATTATGAAATACAAGTATTTTTTTGGGTTCTATATTTTGAAATTGCTTGCCATAACTTCGATGTTCGAAATCTTCAATAAAATCTGTAAAAGCCGCTGCTTATCCCTTGATAATTTTTCAAATTCTCCGATCCCTGCCCATTTCTCTCTCTTCAAATCGGTTTAAATGAGATTTCAGGCAACTAAATCTACTTACTTTGGAACCAGCCTTAAGCGTTCGGTGACAAATATGGTAACCTTATTTGCTAATTGCTTATTAGGCGATCCATATGCCAGGTTTACTCAGCAGATTATGATTTAAAAAAAAGCGTGTCTTGGCAGTTAGGGTAGGGCTCCACTAAATTTTTTTACTAGCTATTTATCAATGGTTATTGATCCTTGAAAATAGGGTAATCAAATTTAGAAAAATACACTGTAGAAGAACGTTGAAGGATTTTGAATTCACAGATTAGTTAATATCTTGACTGCAATTTACCAAAATAAACATCAAGATTCCAAATTACCTATTGATTAAACATATTGTAAACTCACATCAACCCGTTTAGGACAATTGATCCTATCCCAAATCAATTTTAAGTTATTGTCACGCTGTTAAATCGATAACAAGATTCTCCTGTTAGATAACTCACCGATATTACAAAAATAGCAAATCTAATCAACCTAATATACTACTTGTTATCTATGCCACATGACTTTGAGATTGAGATTAATATTACCCAATTCTTATTGTATAGGTACAATCAGTAAATACATGTAGGCACAAATGAAATGATTATTATCCAAGCTTATCCTAAATCAATCCGTGACAGTCCAATAAACAGACCAATAAGCAGTCCTCAATAATACAAAATTAATAAATTAACCTGTGAGGTAAATATGTACATTTAGAGCCATTAAATATCTATAGATAAACGACTTGAGCTCAAATCTCCAACTCACTGAAGATAAAGTTGTGCATCTCTTTAAAGGTAAGCTCAATAAACAAAATAGCTAGATCAATAAATTAAATGAGAATTAACAAAGTTATAAACGAAGGACGCCAAACGGCCTAGCTGTTTAGTTATCACTTCAATAATAAAAATGATAGATAACGATAAGCGATATACGGTAATTAAGACAAACGTCTTACAGTCGTTAATTATAAATTCATTAATTAATTAACATGCATTTGCAAATTATATGAGTCGAGTAAACTAGATAGCCGCACTGTGCAAGTAGAACTCTTTTCATCAAAGTCTATATTTAAATCTCCGGTCAGAATTATGTGTGCTGAGCTCGACATGTTTGATAGGATATCCTCCAGCCCTACGAAAAGTACATCAATGTCAGAGGTAGGTGAGCGATAAATGCAAATTACATATAGGTTGTGAGATTTTGAAAAAATTATGGTAAATTCGAACGCGAATTCTTGTAGGAAGTGGTCGAACTTTGTTATCGATTGAAATGAGTTCTGCTTTAGAAAAGTTTCATTGACTATGATTAAACAGCCACCATGGGTTGACTGGGATCTACAAAATTTTGATAATATAACATAATTTGATATAAAACATAGTTCATTCTGCTTCAGCCAGTGTTCCGTCAATAAAACTATGTTGGGGAATTTGTATTCATTTAAGAAAAGAAAGAGTTCATTGGTTTTATTCCTTAGTGATTGAATATTTAGCAGCATAATTGAATAAAGTTCACATTTATTATCATTTACTATAAGTTCACTCCTTTTTTTCTTCTGGATTGGTCTAAAAAAGTGTTCATTCCTGCAAAAAGTGACTGTTCCTCACATGAATCCACCACTGGCACCTCAGGTGAATTGTGCACACTCTTGGTCGAACCTTCTGAATTGGGAGTTTTATTGTTGGTGATTGCAGAGATTGGTGCCATATCTTTTTGGATGAAACAAGCTACTAAATATTCTGCTAAATGTTTTTTGTGAATCGGTTCTCGAGAAGTTAGAGGCAGGAACGTTGCACTTGATATTTCCCTGAAGCAATTCCCAAGTAAAAAATTTTGAGCAGCGACCATTATATTTAAAACTGGTCGATTAGGAGTAAGGTATGGACCGATTAAAACTAAGTTTGTATGCTGGAATTTAATGAGCTTATTTTTTAGGTCAGTTTCGCACAATTTTTTACCATTATATGAGTCCTGAGGGTCGGCGAATAGGAACACAAAATCTCTCTTGGTAAAGCGCTTGCAGTAGGGCAAACTTAAGTCCAGCAGTGTTGATATCGATGTGATTTGCATTCTTTGGCTATTAATATCAAACTTTCCTCCTGTCAGCGATTTCATCAGAGAAAGGTATCCTGTAACAGCAGAGCCGGCAATAAGTATTCGGTCCCTTTTTTGTGGAAGCGAGTTTTTTCCAGATGATGTAGAATTTGAGGTAGTAGACAGTGGAACAGGTTCAGGCCTTGGTATGGTTCTCCTATTATCTGCTATTTGTTGTTTTAACTTATGGAGCTCCTCAAGATGCCCTCTGTTCACGTTCTCTAAAACATTGATGCTTACTATCATATTTTTATTTAGCTCTATTTGCTCTCTGATTCTTTCATTCCATTCATTTTCCCTGTTTCTATAGTTGTCCACGTTTAGTTTTAAATCAGTCTCTATCTCTTTTAGCTTTTGTAATTCCATTTGCAGAGTTTCCATCTCCTTTTTTTGCTGTTCTAATTGAGATATAAACTTTTTTTCAGCTTCTAGGACAACATCATCAAACACTGCGCTATTCCGCTGTAGACGTTGGATATGTCTATCCTTTGCAGATAACTCGTCCTCCAATTCAGCTACGTGTTGTTTCATGGTCTTGATGTAATCCTCACTCTTGTTATTCTCCAGTTGGCAATTTACAGAGCAAAAAATTTTATATCCACCCAACTTGACTACTTCATTAGAGCGCTCCAAACAACTAGGGTGAAATATACTGGAACAAACGATGCAGCAGAAGTTTGAGAACTCCTTGTTTCTGCAGCATTTAAATGCCCTTTGCATTTTCGTCACTTAATTTACAG
>MU182301.1:124248-172979 GCA_016904865.1 Pissodes strobi
ATATGGATAAGCGATATACGGTAATTAATACAAATGACTTATAGTCGTTAATTGTAGATTCGTTAATTAAAATGATATATCACGACAGATCGAGAATTAAGGTCCTAAAATAAATACAAATTGATTTTACTTGAATCTGGTCGAGTTGTAGACACTGGCGCTTCTCAGGAAGTACTCTCCACCATGTGGTTGCATCATCCTGACAAAAAAACGTGGTACGGCTAACTGACGCGACGGCGGAATTAGCTAGGTCAGCATCGAGAAGTGTTACTTCACAGAAGGAATTATATTCCATAAAATGAATTCTGTCCCAAAGAAGGACCCTTAAAAAAGATGTCACCACTAGTTCATCACCAAAGTTTATAGACGATATTGCAGATAAGCATCCAAAATCGTTTAAAAAGTCTAGAAAGCCCGATAAATAAATAACACAACAACTTACGGAGCGAGGTGTTACAAATGTTGAAATAGTTGTAGAAACGTTTGAACAGATAAGACACGAATATGTTCTCCAAAATCAGGTTCTAACAGTTGTGCCTGCATCGAAAGAATTGGACAGAGAAACAATAGCAAGTGTTTCAATCCGCAGCATTGGTATTTTAGACTTCGACGATAATTTCGATTTTATCATTCTTACAAGACAGAATCATAATATTTCCGACGATATGCTGCATCGCCATCCTTTGTTAATGATGTCAAATCCATAATATCGAAAATCCAGATACGAAGAAAGTAGTAAATTTAGTAGAAAATATTAACCGCTGTGTAGAAGAATATATACGACGCTGATGTGAAAGTATATACAGAAACTCAGAAGCCTGAATAATAAATCTTAGATAAAATAGAACTTTATAAAAACGAAAACGGAAAAGACTGAATCTGAACCAAAAAAAAATCCAATAAAGACTTAGTTGAAGAAAATATTGAAAATCCTGAAGTTCTTGAAAAACCTAAGTGCATTGTTAATGAATAAACCCTATATAAAATAGAAATTTATAAAAACGAAACGGAGAAGCCTGAATCTGTACCAAAAAAAATTCAATAAAAACTTAGTTGAAGAAAATATCGGACCCTGAAATGTTTGAAAAAAACCTAAGGCTTGATAATGAAAAGTGCATTTATTATGAGGTTAATGGGAGCTTACTGAAGAATAAATCTTAGATAAAATAGAAATGTATAAAAATGAAACGGAAAACCTGAATCTGAGCCAAAAAAAACAATAAAGACTAAGTTGAAGAAAATATTGGATCCTGAGGATTTTGAAAAAACCTAAGACTTGATAATAAAAGTGCATTGATGATGGGGTTAGTCGCAGCTTGCTGAAGAATAAACCTTAGATAAAATAGAAAATAATAAGAACGAAACGGAAAATACTGAATCTGAACAAGAAAATTCCAATAAAGACTTAGTTGAAGAAAATATTGAAGATCATGAAGCTTTTGAAAAAACCTAAGGCTTGATAATGAAAATGTATCGATTGGGTTAGCCAGCGCCTATGGATGTCATAAAGTTACATTCAAGTCAAGGGTTTCTTGTAGTTATGCGGGAACTCCAACCACCTAGACCAAGGTTTCCGCAGTTTTACCATTGGGATTATTGTCGCTAAATGAGGTTAAATTAAGTAAAAAATGTACTTGTGGCCAGCAAACACATTGCACAAAATGTGTTTGCTTTTTTTTCACTTTAAAATGCATTAGCATCTATAATTAATCAAGACTTGTAGAGGGTTCGAACTTGGGGCGACATAAATTTGATCCCAAGCGCCAAGTTTACCAAGAAAGCCAATACGGCGGGCCCTGACATCATCTTGGCAGGATTGATCATTCCTTCATCCTCGTCAATCGGACTACTGGGTGTCTCGGTCAACAGTAATATGTCCTGACATGACCACGTTGCTAACATCGCAAAATCAGCCTCGCAGAAGCTTAATGCGCTATTTCGCAACAAAGAACTGCAAAGTGCAAATAAGACCGTGCTTAGAACATTGCTCACACACCGAAGAATACCCTAAAGTTGCTGGATTCCATTCAGAAGAGAGCTATGCATCTCGTCGGCGACACGGAGTTGACCCGGGATTGGGATAGTCTGGAAAACCGCACACATGTGACCGAGATATCCCTGTTTTACAGATATTTTTACTGCAGATGTTACCAAGATTTGGCCCGCCTCATCTCGCCCGAAGCAACGCCTGTCAGGCAATCAAGACAGACGGCAAGAGCGCACCCGTTCGTTGTACGGCTGGAAACAGCTAGAACATCGCTCTACAAGGACTCCTTCGACTCACGCACTGCATCGCTGTACCGCTCACTCCCAGGACCTATTTTTCCTCCAAATTACAACCTACAGCTATTCAAGAACCGTGTCAATCAACATCTTCGCACACACTCACCGCTCGTCGAGTGCTATAGTATCTCCCTTTAGTGTGTGTATGTGTGTGTGTGTGTCATTGCCACCGAACATTAACAAGAGACTAGAAGGTCCACTCTCAGTTGGCACTTTTAATGTAGCGCTTACAAGGGCGAGACACCAAGACTTTAGAGGGGTGAAACGTGGCACGAGGCATGAGCGGTTAACCAGCATTTCACCAGGTTCCGCGACGGGGCAAGGAGGGAAATGCTCGTTGCAAGGCTTAGAGTGAACCTTCTAGTCTATTGTTAATGTTCGTTGTCATTGCCATAAAAAATACGATATCTAGGATTTTATTCATAATTGCTACCTACCTATCTATGGCTCAAAAATACAGAATTATAGAAGGGCTACCGCTTAAGCCACACTTCTAGCAAATGCTGGAGTTAGTTTGACCTCTTTCAAACGTTATGTGGGATGAAAAATCTGCAAGCGTAGCCGAAGGTCACTTGAAGATTTCGCAGGAAAATCAAATAAAAAAACATTCTATCAAATTTGAGAGTACTAACTTCAAAGCCTGTTTCTATTTCATTCAATGAGATTGTTAATGTGATTAAATATTCACTTTTTATATAGTTTTTAATAAAATATTGTTTTTTAAAAACCTGACTTTTTGTTTTGATCAACAATGTAATGTCATAACTCACGTATGCACTTATGGATCCCTTTGCATGTCTAAAGTGATGATAATAATGGCTCTATGAGGAGCAGTTGCTGGATAAATAGACTGAAGTCTTGACTAAACCTGACTTTCCTTTATTTATCTGGGAAAGTTAATTTATTTTGTAAATGTAACAGGCTCGATTTCAATAAATAGTATTTAGATTTAAGCCTGTATCTAAAAATTGTCCCTTAATTATTGCGATGCAATATGTATATCATATTATATTAGACAACATCAGTGCAAAATTGACATAAAGTTAATTTTATTTCAGGATTCCTTGCGCAATGAGCTGTCTCTTAGCAACGTCGCTGGAGTTTTCTACATTCTGATCGGAGGACTATTCGTAGCCATGGGCGTGGCTGCGTTGGAGTTTTGCTACAAATCTCATCTAGAAGCCAAGAGAGCCAAAATCCCAATCGCTGATGCTCTAAAGAACAAAGCCAGATTGACTTTAGGAGTTGGCCGAGATTTTGACAATGGTCGGGTAAGTAATTTTATATTCAATAATGCTTGTAAAATATAAAATATCAAACTAAATTATTTTTTCTCGCCATGAAAATCCCACGTAGGTTTCGATATGATGAAATAATTAAATATGGATCGAGTTGCACAATTTGAAGTGATATTCGTAAAATAGAAAATTTGCCTTATTGCTTTCGTGCCTTAAATATCCACATTTTTCGCATTTTTAGAATCTTTATTTGATTTTCAATCAATTACTTACGAGTATAATAGACCACGTGAAATAACATTAGTATAAGCAATATCAAAAATATCGCGTTACAAAACAATACTAAACAATGTAACAAGCATTAAACACATTAACACTGTTTGTTTTAGCCACAAAAATTGCACAAATCACAATCTCATCAACAAATTAACAACTTGCATCAACATCAGCAACAAACACCTCAGCCAAACAACAGTCAATCAAACACTCTAAATCGCTGCCCGCGACACGTGACAGGTCAAATGACCGTTCACGGTAACCTAACGATGCCCCATCAGCCCATCAATCAACAATCTCATCAACATATGCATCAACAACCACATCAGCATCAGTATGCACAATATCATCAACATCCGCCGTCAAGTCAAAATGTGGGTCTTGCTACCACCTGAGATGAGGCAATATTAAAAAAGTAACTTTCTTGTTGTACACCTGGCACTGCACTTTAGTGAATGAAGGCTGTAATGGTCGTCAATCGTAATTAAAATGCACCATATATATTATGTCCTGAATTAATGTAAATGTGTTAGTAACACTCATTTTCATGTCCCCTTACCGTTAATTGCCCATCCAGACTCAAATCCTTGATTGTTACGTAAACCAACTTGTCAATAGAAATTTAGAATTAGAATGTTCATTCATTAAAAGCAATATGAAAGGCTTATACGATATTCTTATGTTTCTTATCTTTCGCCCGCATCTTAAACGATTTAGGTAACGTACAGCATTGTTCAAGTTGGGGAGCAAACAAACAATGAACTCCATTCAATGTAACTTACAATGGGAACTTACTTCAGCTGTACACATCTCGTCAAAATTAATAATGCAGAGTGTATCAAAACTTTACTACTGAATATTTAATGAACCACTGAACCGTTTTCGATGACCTTTTTTCAAATGGTGGTTAGGGTTGTAAAAATCTTCGTAACAATAATTAATAAATCACATTTGAGACAATTTTATTGATATGCAAGGTGGTATTTATACTAGTGATTTTTGCAGTAAATATGAAATAATCTTTAGGGTGAACCAGTAATTTTAGCAACACTCAACAAAAATCCCTCTAGCAGGATTTTCTTTTTTGGTTCGCCCCTTTAACTTATTAGTGAAGATTCAGAGATTTCTCTCACCATATTTTTTTGAAAAGACCATAAAACTAAGACTTGTACGTTTAAAAGTAAATCATTTTCAAAGACAAGACTCCATAGGAATTAAGAACACTAAAAGACTTTCAATCAATAGAGGGTGTTTCATCTTCTTTCTGCGATCACATCCTGACAACGTCGTGGCATGCTCAAAATAAGCCGACGACGTATCTCTTTTTGGGCAATTTAATACCAAATTTCATTTAACCTCTCTGCAAGTTCATTAAAATCTGCCGGCTGACGTAGCAGAACTTTCACCTTTCTGCCCACTATAACCTCATAAATGTTCAATAGGCTTAAGGTCCGGACTTCATGGAGGCAAATTAATTCTTGCAATGCCGACTTATTCCAGATAGTTTTCTACTATTCTAGCTACATGTAGCCATGCATTATCATGTATAAGAATAAATTTTTCCCCAACAAAAAATGTGTAAAGACTATTTGTGGATTTATAGTGTCTAAGATGTACCTCTGAGCTGTTAATCATCCACCATTTAATGCCATGAGCTCAGTTTGGTCTTCCAATCTCTAGACCTTCTGTATAACATATTTCGTCTAAAGTTAGTAAAAAAGGCAAAATCTAGACTGGTCTGAGAAGCATATGTTAGTCTAGTTCATAACTTGCCAGTTAGCAGGCTCACGAGCCAATTCTAGGCGTTGCCTTCTGTGTTATCTGGTAGGAAGAGGTCCAGTGGCCTTATTTGATTTCAGTAAGGCGTCTTGTATTTGTACTTTGACTTACTGGGCGGTTGCAACGTTCTAAAAATGGCGTCGTATCAAAGTACTATTTAAGAATATAGTTCTTACCCCTTAACTGGTCGCGTGGCGTTTCTGAGGCGCCACCTCAAATTTGTTATAATAATAACTTAATAATAAAATAAACATTTCGACATTCTTGTAATTTTCCCAAGGGCATAGCTTTGTCACATTAGCCATTTAGTATCGAATAAGTAGCTTTACTTATTTCAGAATTATTACGTTTCTGTTGGCATGGCGCCGCTGTTGTCGCATAGACGCCAGGCGACCATAAACGTATAAAACATATTACGTCTGAAAATTATTCTCTTATATGTGTTCGTCTATGTGAATTTGGCTATCACTAGTAAAAGTTGTGACAAAAGTCGTGAAAATCGTCGTTCATTAAATTTATGGGAGCTTGAAGCTTAGCTTTTGTAAGTTACTAGTGACACTAAAGAACTAGAATTTACAAATTAGGATAACATTGATGAATTAGCTGAAGATCATGAAAGTTTTAGTAAACATGCTGCTAGTTCTGAGAAAGAAGCTGAGGATGATAATATTGTTGGCTCTGGTGGCGATGAAGAATTTTTTTGAGAAAGACTGAAAATTTAAATTGTCTCCAAATCCGCTTCCAGCTACACAAACTAAGAAACATATCATAATTACTCATTTACCTGGAACTTGGGAGCATTTCGTCAGATAACTAAAATATTCAGATTATTTTTCAATGACGAAATTATCCATAATAAAATGCAAAACACCAATATTTCTATTACGGAAAAGGTGCTGAAATGGGATGCTCTCGAAGTTACAGATATTGAAATGAGCGCTCTACTCGGATTCTTCTTATGTCTGGAATGTTAAAATCTTTTCACCTCAATTATCTAGAGCTTTTTGCGACAAATGACATCGGCCATGAATATTTTTTTGCCAGTTATGGGTTATAAATGATTTTTGTTCCCTTTACTTTACCTTAGATTTTATGATATCCGCACCAGACAATTACGAATCCAGAAAGACAAATTAGAATGCTATCTTTGGATTGTGTGATAAGTTTGTGAAAACATGTTCCACATTGTATCGGCCAATTGGATACGTAACGATTGATAAACAGCTTCTCGGATTTCCAGGCCATTGTAAATTTCACCAGTATTTGCGCTCCAAACCAAATAAATATGGGATTAAAATTTTGCAAAGATAAATACTCGTAATTTCTATAATTTGAATAGATAGATAGATAGATAAGAGATATTACATTTATTTGACAACGTTAGATACATTTACATGTTTGTTGCAAGTCAAGTTGCTAAATTTAGCAAACCGGAATATTATAAAACATTACACTTCCAAGTTTATTATAGATCGAAATATTTGGGGAGTTGCGTGCAGCATTTGCAAGTCGATGCCTGGGAAAAAATAGGGTGCTAGAGGATCTTATGTCGTAGGTATGGTTATATGAAAGCTTGACAAACTTTTCGGGGTGTTGGTCAATTTTGAGAAGAGTCTGATATATGAATATACCTGGAAAGGGCATGATACTGTATTTATTAAAAAGTGGTCTGCAGGTGTTGAGTGGACCCACGCCTTCAATTGTCCTAATCGCTCTCTTTTGCATCTTAAATGCTCTGTCTGACTGCGAAGAACATCCCCAGATTGCAGCGCCGCGCCGTAGCTCAATAGAGCATGTACATTGGAGAAGTATACCATTAGCAGTATATATGCTGATCAAATGTTTTTTTCAGCTGTATAAGCAAATAAATTTGATTATTTAATTTTGAACAAAGGTTATCTATATGGGTGGACCGTTTTAGCCCATCATCCATCAGGATCCCTAGCAGTTTAACATGGGCACCCGAAGTAGTAGCATTGTTGAAACTAAAAATTATTTTTGTGTTTTATCATTATTTAATTTCAGTCTGTTACTGGTGAACCATTTTTCAGCGTTTGAAAGGGCATAACTGGTGTTTTGACCAAGAGTTTCCCTACTGGCAGTAGAACTTAAAAGAGTTGCGTCATAAGCATATAATACGCACCTACTTGGAGACACAGCAGCGCTAAAGTCGTTTATGTAAATGATAAACAGCAATGGTCCGACCCCTGGGGTACACCAGATATAACATTCCCCATGTTGGACAGGTCACCGTTAAGCACGACAGCTTGTTTCCGATTTTGCAAGTAGGATTATAACAGATGATAGGCTGTTCCATTAGTTCCATAGTAATGCAATTTTTCCAATAGGATCGAGTGACTGACACAGTCGAAGGCCTTCGATAGGTCGCATAAGGTTGCACCCCGCGGGTCGCCCGCATCCAAGCCGCCGACTATGTCATTCACTACTTCCAGGACTCCACCTATCGTCGAGCGTCCGCTTCTAAAGCCATATTGGCGACTAAAATATTGAATTTTTCAAAATAGGGCACAAGCTTATGTTTTAAAATAGATTCGTTAACTTTTCCAAATAAAGGTAAGATAGAAATAGGTCGATAATTATCAGCTTGATTAGAATTGCCCTTTTTAAAAATTGGTAGCACCTTTGCGACTTTAAGAGAATCCGCAAAATTGCCATCAGTAAAGCATTTGTTTATAAGTATGGTAAGATATGGAACAATCGTTTCGGAGCAAGACTTAAGTATTCTGATGTTAATCTTGTATAGATCATAGCAATTTGAATTTTTAAAACTTTAATTGCTGCAGCAACCTCATGCTCGACCACAGGAGACAGATAAAAAGAAAATGCTGAATGAGGCATTTTGTTGAGAAATTCGGAATGTGAGATACTGGATATTGGTAATGAATTATTGATTGTGCGAGAAATGGTACAGAAAATCTTGTTAAAGTCGTTAACGTCAATGTTACAATCCACGTTATCTTGTATTTTGTTGCATTCTTACTTTATTAACTTCCAGGAGTCTTTGGATTTATTAACATAATTTATTAGGAAATCTCTATAAGAGGAAGACTTGGCATTATTAATTTATTTTCTATATTTATTTTTAAATAAATTAAAGGCATGATAATCACCAGTAGATTTAGTTTGGACAGTTTTTAAAGCAGATAAGGTGTTACGCATACTATGTAAGATGTCGTTAAACTAGCCAAATGGACTGATTTTGGAATTCTCAGTGGTGATTTTTTTGAATGGAAAGTGCTTGTTAATAAGATAGTTAAATATACTTAAAAGATAACTGGTTAGTATATTTGAGTCAGAATCGGTCCCATAAAACAGATCCCAGTTTATGTTTTTCAAAGATTGATTGAATTTATCTATATTTTTACTACTTAAGTTTCGAATGTTTAATGAGGATTTGATCATCTGAGGACTATCATTGACAGATATTATTTGACCATGGTGGTCGGACAGACACGGGTCAATGACATCTACATAGTATTTATTGTTGTCTAAGTTGGTAAGAATGTTGTCTATATAAGTTTGTGACACAGAGTTTATTCGCGTGAATTCAGATATGCTTACCTGCAGACCATAGAAATTGTTGCGTTGATAAAACGGTAGCCTTATCTTATAAAACAACCCTACAACAGCCTTTGCTACTTCACAACAGCAATATTAAATACGTTGAATCGGCTAAATTCCCAGGTTTGAGTATTAGTGCCAACCTTAAGTGGTCCGCACATATTGATTCTTTAACAAAAAAGCTTTCTTCTGCCTGCTTCGCAATTCGATCGGTTTCAAAGGAACTAAATCTGTCTACTGCCGGGCCAACTTACTTCTCTTTGTTTGAATCTCATCTTCGCTACGGCCTTCCCTTTTGGGGCTGCTGTAACACCGAGCAATTTCGTACCATTTTCAAACTTCAAAAGAGAGCAATTCGTTATTTATTTGGTCTTAATGGCAGAGCCCATTGCGAATACTACTTTAAAAAATATAAAATTCTTACGCTTCCTGCTTTCTTTATTTTAGAAATAACTTGTTTAATACGCAAATATCGAACCATATTTCCCGAAAGGCCACAACATGAGTACTCAACAAGAAATTCGAGTCAGGACATCTACCTTCCTTTTCCCTCGTCTGAATTAACAAAAAATTCTATTCTTTATAATTCCAAGAAGTTATACAATACACTCCCGCTACATCTTAAATCCATCCCTACATTTGCTAAATTTCGTGAAAAAACGAAGGCTTACCTACTAGAAAGACCTTATTATTCTATAAATGAGTTTTGCGTGAATTAGATTTTATTTTTTCCTCCATTAATTTTCTCGGGCTTCATGTGCGGCGGTGAAATTTTTTTATATTATATATATTTTTTATAATAGGTATAGGATTATCTTTTTGACGAATTAGTGATTTTTCGGATATACAGGAATTACACAAAATTAAATACCAAGCTATCAATTTTAGTCATGTTTTGTTTACTTTTACTCGGTATTTTCAACTCTGCAGCATATGCATATTGCCTGAGTCAAGTTCACCGACATGACCTTCCTTATTTTATCTAACAGCACGTTTTGTTATAATGTATGTTTAATATTTTCATAGCACTGGGATTCTTTACCCTATGTTTTGTGTATTTCCTGTGGATCTAGTTCAACTGCTTATAATGTTCTGTAATATACTTTTTTTTGTTAAATCGTGACCAATTTCAATTTGAAGATTGCTTGTTCTATTTTTATCGTATATATTATTGTATATATTAAGTTTTTGTTTTGTTTTGTATTTGCCCTACTATGGTTAGTTTATTTATTTTAGTTAGCTTTGTCCATAAAATTTACTTGAATTTTTCTGTGGCAATAAAGCATACTTGACTTTGACTTTGACTTTGACTATTAAATGTATAAGTTCAGTTAAGTTACTGTTAAGAGGGGCATTATAAAATTGATATTGAAATCACCTACAACATAATTTTTTTTTGGATACCGTTATTACATACTCCAAGAGTAACTCAATTTTTTGTAGAAAAACGCCAAAATTTCCGAGGCACCACCTGTACAGACAAATTACAACATGGTGCGACTTTGGTAGTAAGATACCACAGAACTCGGCATCCACTGCCTGGCAATAATCTTTTGGTTTAAGAGATTTGGCATAAATGTGTTGCTCTATAAATTGGAGGTACCCCCGTGTACAGCGTTCGACCTACAAAAGAAATTAATTAATTTAAAACCATAAATATTCACAGGTGTTAAATTGAATTCAGTAGCCCAATGTTCAGAAAAACAAAGTATGTCAATTTCAAGGAATAGCAGCAGTTGATTAATTTTATTACTTAAACTTTGTACATTTAAATGAAATATTTTAGTACAATAAGTGTACTCGTCGTCAACAGTCTCGCTACTTAAAGGTGGAATTCCCTCCGAGCGATAGCTGCGATGATCGTTCAGCGATCGTCGCTGCGACGATCGCGCTGAGACTGATACTGTTGTTTCTTTATGGAATCACTTTCCTCCAAGGGACAGCCTCTGGCGATAATCGCCGGGGGCAGCGTGCGTCGCAAACTGCCATAAGGCGTCGCGCGTCGTCTGACGGTGAAAAGGTATTTGAATTTTTTTTCTGGAGAATTTAAATCGGAATATGGAAGTGTAACTTTTTTATGTTCGGCAATCACATAAAAGGAATATCCTATACCCCTCAACGAGCGGTGAGTGTATGGAGCAGACGGTGTACGTTGGACTTGAAGCACTGTAGGTTGTAGTTGTAGTTACCCGGAAGTCCATTCCAGAGCGAGGCAGTCCCCAAAACGAAGGAATCCCGCAACAGCGACGTCTTAGGTGTTCGCAACTGAATCGTATGTTGATGAGTAGCTTTTGTCTGATGGACGATTCTGTTTGGCACAATTCTGGGCGGAATCATAAGTGCCAGCTCGTTCGAACACCTTCCCTACTAGTATCGATAGTAAAGAGATAGGTCCCCACTTATCTTCGATGTTCAAGGCTATCAAGGTCTTTAGTCAACTTTGAGTCATCCACAGGACGGACTGCTCTCCTCTGTATGGGGTCTAATATCCTGAGCAAGTGTTTGGGCGCCGAGCGCCACGCATGGGATCAGTATTCCAGAGATGGTCTTATCTGGGCCTTATAGAGTCGTAAGAGCTGATGAGGTGTATACAACTATTTTGCTCTATAGAGTGCTCCTAGCTTTTGTGCTGTTGCCTTGGCAATTTTGTTTTCCTCAACCCATTCCACGATGGCGTTTATATCCTCATTGATAGCAGCAATCTGATTTTCGCGCTTGCATTGGGAACGAGTAGCGATCATAGGAGTGCGCGATATGAATGAGGATATAAGAGTCGTGTCGTCTACAAAGCTGTAAATATAATTGTTTCTTCTACCTAAGAGGTCATTGGTATAGAGTGGAAATAGTGTGGGAGATAATATACACCCTTGAGGAACTCCGGCATTGATTTAATTTCCTCGCAGAGATGTCCATCAATACCAACTCGAATGCTTCGATCCCTTAAAAAATTGGAAAGCCATAGAAGTACTGCTGGTGGTAGTCCGTATGCTGTCAATTTGCTTAACAATCCGTCATGCCACACCCAATCAAATGCTTTGGATATGTCGGCCACAGCACGAGATTGAGATTTTGGTCCACAGGTAGATCACGTAAGTCAGGAAAGTTCCTGCTGATTTGTGCTTACGGAAGTTATATTGGCGATCGCTTATAATGCCTGCTGATTCGAGATATTTTAAGGGCTCTTCGCTGATCAGTTTCTCTATGGCTTTGAACATGATGGGAACTAAGGCAATTGAACGGTGATAATTTGGAATAATTTTTTACATTTCTTCGGGATGGTTGCACCTGAGCGCATTTCCAAGCAGAAGGAAAACATGCAGTTCTGTATGGTAGGGAGAAAATCCTGCATAGTGAAGCTGTTAGTTTAGCAGCACATTTCTTAAGCACAATTGTGGGAACACCATCCGGTCCTGTGGTCTTGTTAGTATCCAGGATTTTAAGTATTCGTTTCACTTCGCGTTGGCGAATTACCAGACCTGGTATTGAGGAATTCACTCTCGGGAGAGTTGGGGAGTTTTTCCTTGCGGAGGTAAGTTGGAATTTGATGCAACCATTTCGGCAAGAATGTTCACTTTTTCTTTGGCCGTTTCCGGCCAAACAAAAGGAAAACAACCCGGTGATTCAGAGATTAGCAACTAGCAGGCTTATATCTTCAATATCAAAATAAACCGAAACGTGACTGTAGACAACTGGCATACCAGCATTCCCTTTGCCCAACGATTTATAGCAGATTATAGATTACCTTTAGTAGATACTCTGAAAAAGGAAGGTAAACTCATTTTGCTGTTTTTGATAAATCAAAAAACTGCACATTAATATCCTATGTTTTGTCAAAGAATATGTCAGTAATACTGCCGTCGACATTACCTAATGGCCAAGAAATTGACTTAGGCGCTGATGATGCACTTAAAACCAAGCATTTAAATATTTTATAATTATTGGACCAAAATATAATGTTATAAGAAAGACTAGAAGATGGCCTGTTGTTATTTTTTCATATCTTATAAATGTGTCAGATATTAATTTATGGGTAACTTATGGAAAACCAAATGAAATAAGTAGATTTCCGAAGAAACTTTTGTACGATTTGGTAAAACCGTTTAAAGTGAAAAGGATGAGCCACATGCAAATTCCAAGGGGCATATGAGGGCGTCTGAGTGAAGAACTAGAACACTTACGATCAGTCGAACGACAACAAATTGGCAACAGAAAAAGATGTACTTTTTGTCCGCTGAGGAAAAATATATCTTCCAAGCAAATATGTTCCGTGTGCCATTCAAAATATGCTTAGTAAAAATTTACTTTTTTTATCCGTTTTATTTTGTTTTTTTTTCATACATTTTATTTTTATGTAACGGAAAATGACACTATTTATCCAAGGACGGATTTAAAAAAGTAAGCAGTAAGTTTGTGAAAAAGATAACATCGTTTAGTTGCTTCATAGGCGCCACGCGCCTTAGACGGGTAAACAAATCCACGCACCCAGCTAAAAGTTAAAGCCTGAATACGAATATATCGGTCTTGCCTCAAATTTGTTACTCGACATCGTGCTTGACCTTGTCTGCTTGTACTCCTTCCAGTTTCATTAAAGCGGCGTAATATCCAGGAAATGTTTGCCCGAGATACATCAAACCTTTCAGCAAAGTGAGTTTGAGTATAACCTTATTGCCAAAGCGCAACGATTACAGCACCGATGAAGTGTGATTTCTCAATGGATTCCATTTTTTAAAGAAATGAAAACAAACACTCAGGATCCTTTAGACAAATTCCCTACTGAATGGCAAGTGAATACTTGACATTAAATAGAATGTCTGTTGTCGTAATGTGCATGGCATGCTATGGATAGATAACGTTTCTTATAGTGAGAAAAATCTCTGAATATCCACTAATGATTCAGATAAAAAGTGCATGTGCAAAGTAAATGATTAGATTATAGAGTGATTTTTGTCCAGGGTCGCTACAATTACCATTTCACTCTACAGGATGACCGTGAAAATCGCTAGTATACAAATTGTTTAGAGGTAAACGAGTAATTCCTACTAAGATGCCTACAACCCTAACCAACATTTAAAAGGAAAATTGTCCAATAATTCATGAAATATTCAGGGGTTAAGTTTTGATTCATTCTGCAGTATTCACTAATTTTGAGGAGAAGTATATTATTGTTAGGACATTAAAATAAAACTCATGTTAAAATGGTCTTGGCGGGGCGTTATGCCAAACTCTGCAGATTAATAATATCTTGGGCGAGCAAGGACGTTTTTTCCTTCTTCACAGAACACACGCTTAGGTTTAATTCACTAATAACCAATTTTAACTGGACATTTTCAATGAAGCTTTGCCATGGTTCATTAAACCTAAACGCTCCGTGAAGCCCTTAGTAGAACTGAATATGTGGGTTCATTGAATGTGAAAAGAAAGTCTGCTACTGATCATTGTTAAAAGCGACAATTGATAAAAGTGTTGCTCTTTTATGATAATTTCAAATTATTAAATATTCAGGTACGTTTCTAGACTAGATGACTAGCAGTTCTTCGGACTACATTAATAAAGGCAAATTTTCGCCTTATTCATGTTTCATGTAACTAGGTTCCATTCAGAACATGGCATAATTGATTTAGGACCATTTTGAAGTCAACTAGGTAGAACTACTACTGTTTTATTAATTAAATTGCACCAGATTATAATCATAATAAAAATAATAAACGTAGACGGTGGATTAGGCAATGGATCTTACGTGGAAAGACAATTTGGGTGCCAGTGGTAAATTTTTAAAAAGATTGATAGTTGAAGGCCCTGAGGCCTATAAACACCACCTCCGGAAGGTGACTTTAAAAATACCAAGACAGAGTACTAATTTGAGAGATCTAATATTATCTCGCCTAAATAACTCTTATATATTTAGCTACAAGGGATATTTTTGTATTCTTTCTGTATAGAGTACCTAAAAGCAGATTTTTACTGAAATTTATAATACGATATATGCATGTTTAGGGCAATCTATACAGGTAAGTAAGAAGTTTCATTTGTTTTATCGTTATTACCCGTAACAGAAAAAAAGTAAGTAAAATTTTTATATGACTTCAGATACAAACCATTTAAGTAACAATTAAAGCGAAAATATAAACTTGAAAATAGTGCCAAATATTTCCTATCCAAATGCAGTACAGTGAATGTTTTAGTGAAAGTTGCAGAATACGCTCAATCTGCCCGTTTCTATTATGCAGAAATTCCAACGTCGCATCCCTATGCAATTTCTGGACCAGAAATTAATTTTGTCCACCAGTCGGTGACCTAAGTTTACAACTAGTATTATTTATGGTTAATGTTGAGCCTAATGTCGGTTCTGAGATGCGTTTAGGTTCAATTTCAGGTGAACTATTTTTTGAATAGGATCTAGAATAATTCCAACGTCATTGGAATAAATTGTCCCCGATATGAGCAAGTCCTTTCTTACTTGTATCAATTCTAGCTGTTTTTAGATCTTACTGCCATAATGTAGTATATTCCAATACAGTAATGTTTTCCCCACTTCCCACCCTTAACATCTTTGGCTCAGAAAAAATACTAAAATTTGGGAAATCCTTTTTGAATAATCAATATCGGGTAGGTGCCACACCTATGTCATAATAAATTTTAATAATAATAAATTTTATTCCTCCTTAGATTGAGCAAACCCGTATTCATAAAAATAAGTAAATTCACATTTAATTTAGTCTTAAATAATACATTTTCTCATTTTCTGTTTTTTTTTGTAAAATTTTTAAAGTTTATTTGAATTATACGAAAGTAATTTTTGCAAAAATTGGAATGAATAAAATTTTAAATAAAATTGTATTTAATTCTCAGAACTTTCCCTCTGCCGAACTTAAAATATCTATTATATTATAATCGAAATAAACCAAAAATAACATTATACATCTAGATATAAAAATATAACTCAGAATGTATCTAAATTTGTACCGCGATGATGGGTTTGACCTTTCCAAACGTGTGTACTTTCGTATGCTCGAATATCCATTATTCTGAGACTGATTGATTCCCTACTA
Source organism: Pissodes strobi (assembly GCA_016904865.1). NCBI lineage: Eukaryota > Metazoa > Arthropoda > Insecta > Coleoptera > Curculionidae > Pissodes > Pissodes strobi. The sequence continues at coordinate 140,456 of MU182301.1, forward strand.
CAGGAGCCACTTCCTGCGTAGGGATTATGTTTCTTTTTGTTAAACTGACACCGTTGATATCAAGCAATTACAAAGAATCAAATTACCTTGTATTGTGAAAAGTTACGGAGGTCATCGGTGATATTTTTTGTCGAAGGGAAAGGGCGATGATAATTTATTATTTCACGTTTTTTAGCCTTAATAACGATGTTTATAAATATTAGAAAATTGCATTGTACTTAAATATATTTTTATGGGTCTTATCTACTTTTAACTCCGATTAGTATATTTAATCATTCGTTAAATTGATCGATTGAATCTACAATGTCAGTATGACAATAATAGATGTATGCTCTTCAAAACACTGATTAATTTAGCAGAGACTAATCGAAGATCAAAGTAGTGGCCCCTAGTATTTAGTATTATACACTATTAGCAAACTATAACAAAATACGTCATGTATCAATCATCTATCAATTGAAGTTTCAGCAAATAAAAAATGAATGAATGGAATGTTTGATACTAAAATTTAAAAATACTCAAGAATTCAAATGGCCAGTCGAAAAGACATTAAGTTAGAGCAAATGCAAATAAACATGCACTATTTTAGAGAGACAATTTTTTTAGATAAAAAAGATGTGTGCATAAAACCACACGACAGAAGTGAACCCTTCAACCTTCAACATTGCTTATTGCTGGAAAAATGGTCAAATTCGCCGATGCTGACTCATTTCTTCATGTATAAATCATTCTAAATAAGACTTTAAATGAATAAATTTACTTAATTACCACGAAAGCTATATTCGTAGCTACGCGAAACGACAAATTTACCTCAAAATCGGCCATAAAATTCACCAGAAACTGCTTCAAATCACTTAAACATTTCCACACTTTAGGATCCTCACCCATTTTCTACCTTAAAACCATTTTCAATAAAATTTCATGGAATGAATTGTACAAATCTACATATTTTAACTTAAGCGTCATTAAAAGACGGATTCCTGAAAATTTCCCGTAATGCATCAAAGCAGAGCTGTCTATTCAGACTCGTAAAATTGCCGAAATATTGGATATTTTTTGTGACTTTTTACATGTTTCGATTTAATTTCAATTTTTTCATATTTTCTGACCTCGTATGGAAAATTATTAAAGAACCTTGAAACAAGAGGGATCAGAAGATCTACGAATCTGAGATTAATTTCTTGAAAATAGCTAGGCTTTGGCTCAATATGCCTAAAATAAATTTTGCAAATAGAAAATAAACCAGTTCAGTATTTTCAATCGGATCAAGGCGATTTTTGGTACCTTTTGCTCGCATCCTCGGTCCTAATATACGAGAGTTTGGTTGCACCATTTTATTCGGTTTTCTGGTAATATAATATTAAATGGTGACGGAGAGTGTTAAAACTAGAAATGGCGAAAAAGTACGTGTCCAGCAAATTTCATAAAAAGTGTTCAATTTTTTCGTGAGTGTTACGTGGTACGTAATAATTCGGAAACTGAAAATAGAACAGCCAAAAATAATTGACCGTGGGCGGGGGCGGGGGCGGCGGCCTACAAGTATTGCCTAAAAATGTGCCAAATCTGAAATTTCCACTCGCAGCTCTTTTTGATAAAAATAAAGTTAATGCCGACTTTACCCGAAGAAGTGATAGCCGAGAGTCACGCGTCGCGCGTAACGGCTCAGTTTCATTCACTACATTGGAAAAACTTTGCCAAGCATGCCTAAAGACGTTTTAAAAATCTGCGCCAACGAACTGGCACCCCTTTTTCCAGATTTTTTTTCTTTGTCTTGCGAAAAAGGGATTTACCTATCTTCTTGGAAAGTCTCCCAAGTCATGGAACGCGTAGTCAATCAGCAACTACTCAAGTACTGCGAGGTCAATACAATAGTAAGCGACAACCAATACGGACGGCTTCGGCAAACAGAGACCGACAGGATACATATTGGCCTATGTCACTCAGATATGGAGTAGGGCAATTGAGACCTATGGAGAATCTCGAGCGATTGCGTTGGATATTTCGATGGCATTCGACAGAGTTTGACATGTCGGATTGCTTAACATGTGACGAATTGTATTTCTGATTTTATGGAAACGTACCGGCTAGATAATTTGGGTGCAGATTCGTCTTATTTGTTAGCAATATATTTTTATATGGGCGCCAGACCTTCCCTGATTCTAAAAGTAACTGTCAAGTAGTACCAATTAAAGCTTAAAAAAAAGCGTCAAAAATTACTTGATAGACGTTGAGAATCGCAAAATCTCGTTTCTTGCAGGAAATGAAAGATAAAAACAAATTTACAATAATTTATTTAAATAAATAAAATTAAAATGAATCAGTTAAAACAGCAACTTGGTTGAACAAATTTCTTTTAGAGTTTGAGAATTAAATCGATTAATTAAAGTTTAGAATTAACCAAAAAAAAACAGTTCAAAAATCAATAATAAAAATTAGTTATGAATTAAATATTATGGTCTTTACAACGATCTTCGTTGGCAAATAGGATACTTAGTTTCATCTAAACGTTCGACCCTGGTTGGACACAAGTCTCTTCACCTCGTTCCTCTTCTCAAGCTGCCCATTTATTATTATTATTATAGGTGAGGATAATACCAGACGATTTTTTAGAACTTATGTCCTATGGCAGTTGGTCCATCTAGGTCGCGAAGCAAGAGTCATCTCGATTGATTTTTGACAGTCAATACGAGTTCTTCGGCCAATCTCCGTGGGAATATGTAAACAGAAAAAAATTGGCTTTAGACCAGAATGTTGATTGATATTAAAAGAAGAAATGAATAATGAACAGTGATTTAAATAAAATCAGCAAAAGGTTTTAAACTCTGTTACTTGAGAATTAAATCTATGATCAAAAATACAAGATTTGTAAATGAATCTGATACTTAAGTTTACTCAGAAAAAAATTATTAATTTTGACTTAAGCACACTTTTAATTAAGTCCAAAATAAATGAAACGTCCACAAAAAGTTGATTGAACAGAAAAGTTATAAAAATAAGCAAAATACTAGTCAAAAAATTGATAAGAAGATATGATTACTTCAAAATTGTGAATTTGTAATTATGCAAATTCCTACAAGTCAAATTTATGCATTAATAAACCATAAATGTAAAAAAATTACAATAATAAACCGATCGACATTTCCAAAAATGTCAATCGTTCTCGAATATCCGTCCCAGGTGAGCGTTAAGTCCCACACGAAAGATGAACAAAGCAAATTTAGTTAAACGTTTGGCAAGGAGTTAGATTTAAAAAGAGAGAGAGAAAAGGTCTAAATTTACCGTCCACTGTCGGCAGAGAAAAAAAGTTAAAATCCAAGGTAAGCTCTCAAAAAAAAATTCAATATTATATTTCATAAATCAGAAATAAGAAAGATCACTCACCTTGGCCTCCTGAAAGTGGGATATCCCAATTCCTCTACAGGCAGCAAACTGTAGGTTTAATGCTAACCATCGGTCTCTTCCTAAACTTGGCAAGATCCTATCAGTCACTGGATGACTTTAAAAAAACGTTGAAGTGGTACCAGGAATTTGCTAAAAACATAAAAACCAACAGAAACTGGTAATAAAATGGTGTTAGTTAGAAATTCTCCTTGCTAACTTCAAACTGGGAAGTTAAATATTTCTCTAAAAGTTAACAAAATTCACAATAAATATATCGAACTATATTCGATAATGGTTCCAATAAGATCATTTCCTAAAAAGTGCCAAGATGGCCACGATAAAAAAGAATACAGTTTACAGATTTAGATATTAGAAATCTACTTTAGATATCTAACCAGAAATATTGTTGATCAGATCACAGCTTTAAAAATCCCTTTATATTCCGAAAATTGTCCTAAGACATTCATAAAACAGAAAAATAATTTCGAAAAACTTAAAAACTGAATGTGCAAAATCACACCCATAAAAATGGCCTGCTCACCTCGACGTTAAATCAGAGACAAAGCCTGGCTGGCCGTTTGATTTTAATACCTCTCCGAACGCCGTCGAAAGGAGGGAGACGATTCATACATTAATTAGAATTATTATCGCCCTCTATTACCAATGGCTGGTACAATAAAAATATTGTCATAGAAAACGATGTAGAAATATTGCTTTCATATCTGGGGTGCCGCACCGAAGCACAACCTAAAGTTTCTGGATTTCATTCAGAAGAGAGCAGTGGCGTCTCGTCAGCGGCCCGTAGTTGACCCGAGATCTGGATAGTCTGGAACACCGCAGACATGTGGCCGAGATCTCCCTATTTTACAGATATTTGCACGGCAGATGTTCCTAGGAATCACCTAGAACGTCGCACTACAAGGACTCCCTTGTCTGGCTCACTGCATCACTGTGGAACTCACTTCCAGGACATCTGTTTCTCCCTAATTACAAACTAAAACTATTCAAGAACCGTGCCAATCAGCATCTTCGCACACACCGCTCGTCGCGTGCCATACATTTTCCCTTCAGCGTGTGTGCCACTGCCATATAAAAAAAAATAAACCAACGAACATCTAAGAAATAAATATTCCCATACTCCGCATCAATATTAGAGAAAAATTTTGAAATTCTCGATGGTTGAGTCCTCGACACTTGATGAATGGACCCCGCACACATCTTATGGGGTACCATTAAATTTGATAAAATTTTGGTATGTTGTTTTCTTGAGATCCTGATAAAAACTGCTTATGGGCACCAATGAATCCTATGACTAGTTTTGAGATATAGGATGTTTAAAAAGTTGAATATTCGATATTCATTATGTGTTCACCGAAATATTTTTTGGAGTGTGGACGAAAACGATTAGGATCAAACACTATTTCTACAATTAATAAATGCTTGAAGACATAAACTGTAGATCTAAACGATTTTATATACAGGATGTACCGCATGTTTTTATTTTAATCTTTTTGTTTTTATTTTAATTTTTTTTTGCCCAATCACTTTCGGATTAGAGGAGAGTTGTATATTAGTGCGCGTTAGAAAATGTTGCGCACCATGATGTGAAAAAATGTTTAGGATATATCGATAAAAACATTTACCGCGCCACCTTATCATGTAGTGAAGCATATAAATTTAACTGATACTGGTCGGCAATGCTGATATTAAATATGGCGGAATCTGTTTATTTACGTATCTCTGTGTTGTTTTGTGGCTTCAGAAAATAAGCTGTAAGTATTGCACATTAAGTGATAAATAAATTTTGAATAAAGAGTTTTATTCATTGTGCCTTTCTTTAGAAGGTAGTCTATTCATATGATTAAGATTTTTTTTTATTTTTCTTCCTTTTTAATTTAATAACTACACTTTAACAAGTCTTGTTAAGTCATATAATGATGTGCATGTGTTTCTTTCGAATGGTTTCCTCTTGCCAGTACTTATAAATCATTCTCGCTATAAACGTGTGATGCACTCCCAATTTCTCAGCTACTTACGTAGTTGTAACTTCATACTTCATTCCTTAGTAAGAACTGTCACCGCAAGGTAAATGTCTGCCTTGGAGTTTCATTAACCACTAAATTATTATTAATGGATTGTAAGTAAACATTCGCAATAGTAATCTATTGGATCAGTCTAATAATGTTAAACAGTTATTTTATTATGCCAGGCTCCAAAGCCGTGGCAAATACATTAATTTCTAAAGCACCTTGAATGTCCATCAACAATTATAATTTTAACGAAAACGAAATGTTAGTATAAGATTAAAATACAATTTAGTCTAAAATGATATTTGTATTTGTCAATAGTATAATCTGTAGAACGTGTTAAACTTGCGGAATAGAAATATTATTATTACACCTCTGTCTAATAAACAGAACTACTTTTCTGAAAAGGCAACTCACATATTCCTGACAAACCGGGCCATCGCTAAAAATGAAAGAAATGAGAAGATTGATGTTTTTCATATTAAATAGAGTTATTTTAATCTTAGTGCTAAACATCTCACGTTGCTAATTATGGTTCGCACCATTCGCCCTCAACTCTCACCAATATCAAATCATTCATTATAGTCATAAAATTTAAGTCTTCGAAAAAACAATCAGAAAATGAGTAGATTACATAGGGTTTAATAAACACCGCTCTCTCAGTGCTGTACAAAGACTAATGCGTCATATAGATGATTAGCCTCAACTCATACTATTTTTCTTGCACTCTCATTTAATCTCCGGCGAATAATGGACCCTCTTTACCTTCTCGAAGGCCTTTTAGATGAAAAAAATCCAAAGGACGAGAAAAACATCTTGGCTCGCACCCGTCTCCCCAGACCCGTCTGTCTTCCGGAATATGGGCAGTTAAAAATGAGGATCCCTTGACCGTATAATTAGGTCATAGCAGATCTTCCTGTATTCCAGCCATACGTTTGAAAGAGGATGTGGGGGGATCGCCTAGGCATGTGCACGTTAATGTGAAACTAAAAGGAACAAAAATGCAGGTTCATGAATTTGCATGGCAAAGTAAAGTACATAGCACATAACAGAAACATTTTACGCCTTAAAATCAGCCTGCCATGCCGCTCATATATTTTGTAACAGCAAGTAGCCGTTACGATTCCTGAACAGGTATATTACCTTGAATAAGAAAGGCACACTCCTTACTCCTTTATTCAAGCAAAAAGAGCAGGAGTTATACAGGGGTTTCAAAACAAATGAGAAAATCTTAAGGGGATGATTCCTTGTTCAAACTAAGCGGTAGTTTATTGCATAAATGTGGGTCAAAAGCCAACCATTAGGCAGATGTAGCTATAGAAAGATGACAGAAAAATAATATTCTTATTTTTCTAAAGCGAAAAGCGATAGAATAATGGAAAAATTGTTATTAAGAAAATACACTTTCCGCATATTTTCTTCACTTTCTTAGAATTACTGGAAGGGATTGAAATAGACTACCCGTATCTTTCTTATTAACTATATTTAAAGAAAAACTTACGCAACGACTTGGTAAAAATGAATTTGGATAGCTTGGTTCAATTAGAAACTTTTTCATCTCCACTCACGATACTGCGCATCGTACAACAGGATCGTACGACGTCTTTGTACGATTTGATCGAAAGTTTTGCATAATATATACTTATTTCCTTGTCATTCATCTAGGCAAGTGAAGGTAGGTGGAGCAGTCATCGCTTTCCTCGTGGCTGCCAAGTTGCCTCCAGTTGCTGTATATAAATTTTGATGTTCTTTTTTTGCTCATGCTTGATTAAGAAACAAAAGATATATACCATGAATACAAAATTTTCAATTGGACAACGCTGCACTAGAATGGTGACGCGTGCCGATGACGAGCCAGGTTTGGCATTTTTGTAATAGCCGCTTTGTTTGGTTTTGTTGTTTACGTAAATTATTGTTATTGACTTTTATTAGTGATTACAGTGTATATTATTTAATTTGTGCTTTTTAACAGACAATTTAAGATAATAGTGAAATGGATTGTGTTGATGTGTCAATCTGTAACGTCTTTGTCCTTATATTATCTGTATTTGTCATTCAGATCAACTTATGCCACTTTCGAATGTTTTGGCTTTCAATTAAAGCTTAAAGAAATATTACCCACAAATAATAATCGAAAGTAGCATTAGTGCAATTTAATTAAATTTCTGTCAAATCCACATAACTAATAATAATTGAAAGCCTTTAATGATAAAAATTATTTATGTTTATATTAAATTTAAGTAAGGAAGATTCATAGTCTATTTGGCCATTCAGTTTTACAATGTTATTTCTTTTAGTGATATTAATACGTATTTTCTGTAAGAATAATATATATCAAAACCAAATAAATGACATTTTGAGTTATATTGGAGTATTTATTTAATTGAACCTGAAAATTTTGAAGAAATATAGAAAAAAAAAGAAAAGATGGTTAATTTAAATTTGGCGGCCAAACGACTGCGTCCGGCTTGTGCGCCATCTGCGTTCACTTGCCCTGAAGATAGACAAAGAAGGCATGGCAGCTTTCTCTCTCTCTCAGATGAATTATTAACATTGAGTTGCGCGTCTCTTCCTTGTCTCTGGCCGCAGTATGATCTTGGCTTTTAATCGTGTCAGATCTAAGTGTTTTAATTTTAGGATTTGCGATTACATCCAGACGATGGGAGACACTACCGTTGCATGAATGAATCTATTTATATCCAGTTGTTGTCAGCGGTAACTTCTTTGATTTAAAAGAAGACATAGCAATGCGCCAAGCAATATAAGGCAGTTGGCAACACACGGTCAATGATCAAATTGCGTTTAATTTCGTTAGATGCGACAAAATAAAATAAAAGAAAAACATTAAAGAAAAAGTTCGTATTTAAAAAAAGAAAGTTGATGATGACCTTTTGAATTATTGAAATTTCGTTTAATTTTTTTTTCTGGGCTTATTTAAGAACGGATTTCAAATTGAATTGCACTTTTGCATTGCCACTTTTTCCGCTCTATCCAATGGTGTTATCCAATTTGGAATCCGATGTTTCGCCTTTAAGGAATCCCCGTCAACTTCCTATTTTTAAATACAAAATATAATTTTTTAACGTTTTTCTGATGATATTGGCGTTATTAATATGAATAAGTGTTTTCATTATTTTTATGATTTTATAAATTTTTTGTTTTTATTATTATTTTTAAAATATTTATTTTGCTCTAGCGTAATTTTAAATATTTCAAGTTATTTTTAAAATTTTTATATTCCATAAAAATATTTTATATTTTTTTTTGTGTTAAGTTGAAAATTAAAACCTTTATTTTTATTAAAAATAAAAAATAGTAAAATTAATTAAACAGGTTCATTTATTTTTCGCCCTAAAACAGAATAAATAATTTAAAAAAATAAATAAAAACAAAATAAAAAAAAACATTAAAGAAAAAGTTCGTATTTAAAAAGGAAAGTTGATGATGACCTCTTGAAGAAGAAACTTCGGATTTCAAAGTGGATAGGGCGGGAAAAGTAGCAATGCAAATTGCAATTTAATTTGAAATGTGTTTTTAAATAAGCTCACGAAGAAAATAAAACGATTTTTCAATATTTTGGCTTTTCCGGATATCTCAGGAAATAATCGGAATTTTAAAACCTTCAAAACGCCATATTGTTAGGCGCAATCTTGACCGACACTGTATCTCTTAGGGTTTTCGATATATATACTCGAATTCGAGCCACCCTGTACACTACTCGGTAGTGTAAAGCTGCAGATTTTGAAGGTTTTGGATATCTTCAATTGTTTTTAGTAAAGCAAAACACAATCTTACCAGAAACAATTTAAAATATCCAAAAACACAAATAAAACCAAGCATCGAGGAAAATAGAAAAAGAAAGTGAAAAACTTCCACTACCATTAATGCACCCGCAAATGCCATAATATATATTATGAATTTAATCCACAATAGGGTAAACGGAGGCATAATTACAAGAGCCGCAAATTGTAACGATGGATGCTTTGGCTTGCAATATCACCAAATCTTAATCCAGTAGAAATCATAAGGAGCCAAATAAAAATGAAATATAATGGATCAAACGAATCTTAATTAAGAACATTTTACAAAAATGAATCTTTATTACTACTCAATAGAAGATTGGGTTGACTTCAGAAGCCACGCAATGCCTAATAAGATATTTTCATTAAACAAAGAAACCTGATTCAATAATAAACATAAAAATACATTATAAATAGATTAATTTTGACAATAATTTCTAGTCAGGATTTAAATTGATTGTATCTCTGATGCCAAAACTGGTGACGATAACTGAAGGCAAAATATGTATAGTATGTAATCCTTAATGTTCACAGGCATGAAAATAACACCAGTTGTGTGCTGCACTTCTTTATTGTATTTGCCAACTTGTACTTTAAAACAGGCACTTAAAGTATCTAAAAGTTTGGTAAACAATATTACAATCAATCTCACAAAATTTGAAAGAATTTGTAAAATACTAAAAAAAGTATTTAAATGCGAATAAACTAAATTGGTTAACATAAATTTGGTAGCTCTGAACCTTGACACTGCTCCATATTTACCCGTCTTCGTCCAATATATTTTTATATATAAATCTTTTAAGTCACTAATACCCATTATCCTTAGGATAAATTGATTGGCCTCCACGAGGCATTCTTTTATCCCTCGGGATTATATTTCTTTCAGTATTAAACACCCACCGGTCTATTGAAACTAATCTAGTGACGTCATACAAATTCGTTTAAATGCTACCGAATGAAATTGGTTCGGTGTTTCAAAAAGTGACGGCGGGTATTGAGGTCACCGTTTCTATTTCTTGCCGATGGGGAAGGTCAGCGACAATTTCTTTTTTTTTATTAAACTCTGTAATTTTCTAGAAATAAAGTGGGTAGTTTATTGCTAAGAAGAGCAATCAATATTCTTAAATAATTGCTTCTATGTTTAATCAAATGAGTGCCACATTAATCCAGTCAAGTGGATAAACAATTTAAATAGATTGTTTCACATCGAACTTGAGACACACATCTCGATTATTATTAGAGATAAAGGTTTGATTGAAATCAACTTTTTTGAGAAATAAATAACATAATTTATCGGTCAACATTAGGTTTGGAGAATATTAGAAGAAACCTAGAGCTAGCAAAAATATTTTGTGATTTTACTGAATTAAAAAAAAATTATTCCTAGATACGAGCAGCTTTCTCACCTCTTCTGGACTCGCGCAGCGCCATTTTCAATGTTCAGGTGTACTAAAAGTATACTTTGTAATACACGTAGCATGATATGCGATGTTTATAAATGTCGATGCATGAATCAAATTCAAGAAATTAGTTAAATGTAATTCTGCCCTAGTTCCAAGGCCTACGTATACCAACGTCTCTTTGAAGTACCTACCACTTGCGCCACCATTAATGTTGAAGAAGTAGTCCTGTATATTTCAACTAATCAGCCATCCTCAATAGAGAGCGGGAGTGACGTCTCTCAGCTAGCCCTGTTAAAAAGTTTCAAGCGGGTCGTATAAAAGTAATTTCAAAAAGTAGGTAATTTAAGTAATTTTATTTGGTGTAAAATATGAAAAATTGAAAAGGGTAAATATGTAATTGTTTTCGAATAATTAAATAACTTTTTGTTGTTATAGATTGTATTTTTTAAATATATAAAGCGTATCTACCGTCCTAAATTAAATGTAACAAATTTATTTTAAATTGCCCGATTTAAATTATTCTTTATCATAAATATTGGGAACTACTAAAACGCATAAACTACAAAATAAATATCACCCTGTCCTAAATTTGAATATAAATATAGAAAATATTATGTAAATATTAAAGGCAAAAGGCAACGCGAGCGATCACCGTAAGAAATTACTAACCATAAACATGCAACAGTTAGCAGGTTTTATTATAGAACACATTTCGATTGATTTTGATTCTCATCCCATCATGTTCAACTAGTTCAATATAGTACACAATCATGTACATAGCGTTCGGGGGTCCTACCCTGCAACCCAATTCCCCAGCCAAAACTGTGCTTTGCAGCTCATATTTGCGTGGGCATGAGGTTACCCACCAAGAGTATTAAAGTCAAATCTACGATAAATTTGTCCTGGGAAAGATAATTTGAAAGCGGAATCTGTCAAACAGCTAAAATTGCGGTGAAAACTCTAAACGAACTTAAGCCAAAGCTAACCATAAATAAAATACAACACAATTTTTAAACTTTATTATAAACAGTGGCCAAACACTTCCAAGTATACCTAACCGAAAAGATATGCGCATTATCATAATCGAGTAAATGTATTAAGGCAGTAACCAATAAATATTGCTATTGTTTTCACGAAAGTGGCTTCTTTATCATCTCTTTTCACCTGTCTTTGATCGATCTCTAATATGAGAGCTGCATAACCTGCACGTCAACCAAGGCGTGGCGTCACAAAATACAGTTCGAAATACAATATTGAATTTTCGATGTATATAACACAAATATTAAATATAGTAATTTTAAAATGGATTATAAAATATAATCCTCTATTAAGAGTTTATTAGGATAGTCCTAAACTGCCTTTTTGATGAATCGATCTTATTTGTAAAAATATTTCTACGTAGCTTTTTTCACTAATACCTTAAAGTTCAGGGTTCTCTATTAAAGTGGCAACATCCTCCTAATGTTTTAATCGAAGCTTGAAACGCAAAAGTAAGCTAGGAAATAGAGCCATGTGCATTAAGGAAGAAACCTGCAACAGCCCGAGAAGTTAACTTTTATAAATAAGGAAAAGAGACCATCATTATATTTCATGTAAAATGTCTTTTCGTACGACCACATTTTGGAAATGAGAAAAAGAGCTACATTGAGAGCGTCTTATACCACATGGGTGTTAATTTTTTTTAAGATACGTATTGAAAAGTAATGTCAACACGACCACCTAACATTAACTATACGATAAGAAGGTTCACTCTCCACGGCGGTACGTAAATGGTGTGGCTAATTCCCCGCACGAATACTAGAAGGAAGCAGGATATTGGCAGGTGATCTTTGACGCGGCGCACACTGGTCGAATTTCTAGCAAAGCTGGCCATAATAAGGTTTACAAGAAATAAAACATAAAAGTTATTAAGTATTACACGTTTGAAATATCGTGTTTTAGAAAAAGGTGCTTTATTGTTGAATTTCTGGAACATCTGTATTTATGTATATATAGGGTCAATTATTACTAACGATAAAAATCATGTATAAAATTCATTTGTATATTCTTAAATCGTTTTAAAGAATGATTTTGAAAATTCAGGGCTTCTTCGGTGTAAAAAAAGGGTTATAAATTTTTAACTTGATGATCCAAATTTTGTTCTTTGCAAGGTTAGTTCAGAAGTCTCACGAGCAAAATAAATGTTAATTAATTGGACGACAGAAACACGTTGATGACGGTCTGCAATTTTACCATACAAGTATTTCAAAATTTCATTTTATCGCTATTTTTAAAAATTAATCTGATAGGGACCAAGCTAGTAAAAAATATAGAAGCATCAGTGCAGCTATTGTTCAGAACACTTGCTTATATTCTAGTCAAGGTATTTATTATTCCTTTTTGTAATAACATCAGTCTTGCACTCACTCACACACTTAATTTCTTTATTTCAAGACACCGAAATTTCAACTTCAGTTACTACAATACTAGGGGTGGGCAAAAATAATCGATTATCCTATTACCTTTTATGAAATTATATATTAATCTATTAGTCGATTATTATTTTAGAAAATATCGATTATTCCGATTTTATTAATCGATTATATTGATTAATCGATTATTTGAATTGATCGATTATTTGTATTAATCGATTATTATAAATAATCGAACATCGATTATTACTTTTAATAATCGCCCAGTCCTAATTGGGATAAAATTTTTTTGGCCTCCAAATCTTTATCGTGCGATGGATATAAGTTGCAATTTTTATTGTCCCGCTTGCGTTTTGATAAGTTTATACTCATGCTTAGACAAATTAGCTACGATTATTAGAGCTAATACTTCATCAGCATTTAACTCTAAATATAAATTATCTTGACTGTTTTTGTTTTCAAATTTTGGCTTTCTCGGGTTCGTTACTAATAGTTTTGGGAACTTTCGATGCGGATAAGTTACCACATGATCTGTAGTTCATTTGAGCGGTATAAGTTAACTCCGGTGGTGTTGAATTTTCTCGGACTGGTTTTGTTTTCCGTCCTTTGGACCGTTCACTACACTCACTGAACGCTACTGTTTTGCGTCCTTTTACAATATTTTTTTTTATTTTACAACAGCTATTAACCCCCATTTGATCCTACTTGATTGATGCCACTTGGAAATATATTAATACAGTAAAAAGTATTGCAAATCGGCCTAAACTTATTGGGAAAGTCTTGATATCCTGTTAATTCAGATATTTTTAATTTCAATTTAAGAAATTTTGCATTATTACTTTGGTCGGGAAAGCTTTGAAGCATTTCAAACAATTGCTTATACGTTATAGTTAAATAACATCGATCTGAAGCAAAGAAATAAAAAATAATGAAAGATTTATTTTATTCTTGTGTGACTAGAACAAGTTTTTTTGATAAATAAATTTAAATTATTAATTTACTTTTATGAATCATTAAAATTAAAAATCATAGTCATTTCTATCATTAAAAATGAAAATCACCGTAATCTCCTGGACTATCGCGTTTAAAAAACAAAAACCAATTTTTAAGTAAATTAGGTATCTACTTAATTTTTCGGAAATTTTTACGAATTTGTGCAATCATAAAATAAGTATTTTTATACATATACAGTAAAAATATTGTGCGAACCATTTAACCAATTTTAGAATCACCCAAAACGCCAAAATTTTATTTTATATAAAAAATGGAGAAATTTCGATTTTCTTCTTGATTTCTTTTGTCAGAATCGTAATGTACATATTTCAGTATATTTGTAGTCGGAAATATGGTGAAATCATTAACAAAAATGTTATTACATTACGAATTTGTAATTATGATTAATAAATACATCAATCTTTTACATTTTAAGTCACCAGTGTTATGCAAGAAGCAGAAAAATTTAGATCTTTTAAATATTAGTTACTACATACCTTGAGTATTGTTATCAATAACTAATTAAATACGTTAATAGATTTTTGAATTAGCCAGTTAAATACAAAATTTATCAAAATACTTATTCGGTGAAAATGATAACGCTTATAAAAAACCATATCATAAGTTTGACAGGGCCCTGCAAACAATTCAAAAGATATCAATTATTTTTTTCAAAGCCAACTAGAGTACTAAAGCGTTATAAATAATTTGGTCATAATGTAATCTACTAAACTGCATAAGCTACTAAAGAAATATCACCCTGTCGTAAGTTTGAACTTGGAGATTGTTACACAGGGTGCCCGGAAATAACATCGCCAAATTACAGATGGTGATTCTACATAAGAAACCATGAACATTTTATCATATGAACAGGGGTCCGAAAATGCATAGTTTCCAAGATACAGGGTGTCAAACTTTTTATAAAAAATCAGTTTTTTGTTAATATCTTAAATATGATTTTACTGATTTTGTTGAAATTGAGCAGGGTTATCTGTAGTAATAAGGGGCTCATTTAAGCTTAATTAGATTAAAAATATATAGTCCAGTGGCGTCCCGGAGGGCATCATACCGAATATTAGTGACAAAAAATGTGTGCGCCGCTGACTTTTTCAAACATTTTATATTTTTTTCGTATTAAGCAACTAAAAATACAATATTTTTTATTCTTGAGTTGTTTTCGTATCTTGCTTCGTTTTCGACAAAAAAGTAAAAACCAGTTTATTACATTTCCAACCTTTTTTGATAAAATCGATATTTTTATTTATATCTTAAATATGCTTTTACCGATTTTGTTGAAATTTAATAGTGTTATCTGTAGTAATAGGCGGCTCATTTAGCCTTAATTAGATAAAAAATATAATTTCCAGTGGCGTCCCGGAGGCATCATACGGAATATTATTGACAAAGAAATGTGCGCCACTGACTCTTTTAAACATTTTATATTCTTTTCGTATTAAGCAGCTAGAAATACAATAATTTTGTTTCTTGAATTGTTGTCGTATCTCGCTTCGATTTCGAGAAAAAAAATAAAACCAGTTTATTACATTTCTTTAGGGCACCAAATTCTTCATCAAACGCTGTAATAAACTGGTTTTATTTTTTTCTCAAAAACGAAGCAAGATACGAAAACAATTTAAAAAACAAAAATGTTGTATTTTTAGTTGCTTAATACGAAAAAGATATAAAATGTTTAAAAGAGTCAGTGGCGCACATTTCTTTGTACAATAATATTCGGTATGATGCCCCCAGGGACACCACTGGACATTATATTTTTAACCTAATAAACGCTAAATGAGCCGCCTGTTACTACAGATAACCCTATTAAATTTCAACAAAAACGGTGAAAGCATATTTAAGATATAAATAAAAATATCGATTTTATCAAAAAAGTTTGGAAATGTAATAAACCGGTTTTTACTTTTATAATCGAAAACCACGCAAGATACGAAAACAACTCAAGAGTTAAAAATATTGTATTTTTAGTTGCTTAATACGAAAAAAATATAAAATGTTTGAAAAAGTCAGCGGCGCACACTTTTTTTGTCAATAATATTCGGTATGATGCCCTCCGGGACGCCACTGGACTTTACATTTTTAATCTAATTAAGCTTAAATTAGCCCCTTATTACTACAGATAACCCTGCCAAATTTCAACAAAATCAGTAAAATCATATTTAAGATATTAACAAAAAACTGATTTTTTATAAAAAGTTTGACACCCTGTATCTTGGAAACTATGCATTTTCGGACCCATGTTCATATGAAAAAATATTCATGTTTTTTTATATAGAATCACCCTCTGTAATTTGGCGACGCTATTTCCGGACACCCTGTATAAACATTAAAAGCAAACTATAAACAACGCGAGCAATCAACGGGAGCGACTTTCAACCTTAAGCATGCCATGATCATCACTTTTTTTAGTATAAATACCTAATACATAATACCACAGCTTATACCGTACCGAATCAGTTATTTAACTCTACGTCGGCTCCTTTGATGTCGATGAAGCCAGATTTGACTTTCTCATGCTTTCCTCATTTTTCGCGCATGCCCTTCATACATTAAAAATGTTAGATTTTAATGGCCAGCTGGAACTCAACAGAGAAGGACTGGATTTAATTTAGTTTACATTTTTAGTAAATTAAATTAAACATGATATGTAAGTGCATATTGATATAAAAAGATATCTGGTAAACGTGATCGAGAATGATCAGTCATTTATACATAACATAACCATGAATATGGTGTTTATAAGTGTAAATAAATATATAAATATTTTGATATAAACATAGAGTATCAATTTTTTCTACAGCCGCGCGCAAAATAACTAAATACTAAATTGAAATGAAATCGCAAAATCGACGAATGCCGTGGGTCCTTATTTTGCGCTCTAGCGCGAACATGGAAAAGGAAATTTTCACTTTTTCCGTCTAGTGTGCTGAATGGTCATGGAAACCGAAGATAAATAAATGACAGTTGTGCGTTTGTTACAGTTTGTCGCTGGCAATCCTGTTCTAAATATGCCCGAAGCCCGAACATAATATGTCAAAACTGACAGTCATTTGCAAATTTCAGAACAAGTTTAGAGAAAAATGTGCATTTAATGTTAAAAAATGCGGCTGTAGGAAAAGTTCTGTGTGTTTTTCGAGCGCAAAGTAAGATTGCCGTTTTCGAAAGATTACTGCGTTTCGCTACGCGTCGCGCAGTAACATTCTTTCTCAAGCGGCAATCCATTACTTTGCGCTCTAAATACACAAATATCTATTTCTACATCCGCGCGCAAAATATCTAATTACTAAATTGAAATGAAATCGCAAAATCGACGAATGCCGTGGATCCTTATTTTGCGCTCTAGCGCGAACATGGAAAAGAAAATTCTCACTTTTTCCGTCGAGTGTGCTATGAATAATTATGGAAACCGAAGATAAATAAATGACAGTCATGCGTTTGTTACAGTTTGTTGCTGGCACTCCTGTTCTAAATATGCCCGACGCCAGAATACAATAAGTATGTCAAAACTGACAGTCATTTCCAAATTTCAGAATAAGTATAGAGAAAAATGTGCATTTAATTTTAAAAAATGCGGCTGTAGAAAAAGTTCTGTGTGTTTTTCGAGCGCAAAGTAAGATTGCCGTTTTCGAAAGATTACTGCGCTCCGCTACGCGTCGCGCAGTAACTTTCTTTCTCAAGCGGCAATCCGTTACTTTGCGCTCTAAATACACAAATAACTATTTCCGTGCCGTGGATCCTTATTTTGCGCTCTAGTGCGGACATGGAAAAGAAAATTCTCACTTTTTCCGTCTAGCCTGCTATGAATGGTCATGGAAACCGAAGATAAATAAATGACAGTCGTGCGTTTGTTAGTTTGTTGCTGGCACTCCTGTTCTAATATGCCCGAAGCTCGAACCTATTAGGTTTGTTTTAGCAGCGATTTAAACCAAAGAATAAAGAAGAGAAAGGAAGGAGCTTGTGCGCCGTTTGACACTTAATACGTGTGACGAACTCCTGAAACATCGAGGAGGCTGCGGAGGAACCATAATATGTCACATACTGACGTTATGTTTTGGTGCTTCCTACGTTTTAATAGTAGTTCTTGTGTTTAAAGCTATTTTTTGCGATTTACTTTGATTTGGAACATTGTTTATTTGTTTAGTAATATTATTGTAGATAATGCGTTAGTTCATATAGTGTTTATATAGATATTTAGTTGTAAAAGTGTGTATTTTGGACTAAAGAAGCAAAGTAAACATGGTTACTTGTGCAGCTTGTGATTTTTCGAAAATTCCAACAAATTCAGAACTTGGAATAGCATTTCATCGGTAAGTAGGTATTTTACCCCTTATTTTTCTGTTTTTTACCATTTAATAAAGCAAAATTATAAATTGTCTAATTGTCAACAAATAGGTGACAGATCTAATCATGAGCGTACCCGTAAAAAATATAGCATTAAAAATCAATTTTTGCAAGAATATTGGACAGTGCTAAAAGTAATACTTGTCTTTTATACTTCACATGTTAAAGTTTATTCAGCCAATAAAATGCTAAAATTAGTTATTTAAATATATTTGGGCATTTGAAATGCAAAAATAAGCAAAATATGATTAGAGAATAGTGCATTAGTTTTGAAGGGTGCTTCTTCAATACAATTAGGTAGTACATATTTTTTTTAATAAGAACCACACTTCAAAACTACCCCACTATTATCTAACCATAATTTGCTTATTTTTGCATTTCAAATGTCCAAATATATTCAAATAACTAATTTTAGCAGTTTATTGGCAGTCTAAACTTTAACATGTCAAGTATAAAAAAAAAGTATTTATTACTTTTAGCACTGTCGAATGTTCTTGCAAAAATTGATTTTTAATGCTACATTTTTTACGGGTACGCCCATAATTTGATCTGTCACCTATTTGTTAACAATTAGACCATTTATAATTATTTTGCTTTATTAAATGGTAAAAACCAGAAAAATAAGGGGTAAAGTAGGTACCTACTAACCGATAAAATGTTATTCCAAGTTCTGAATTTTTTGGAGTTTTAGAAGGGCCACAAGCTGCACAACTAACCATGACTGCTTTGCTCCTTAATCCAAAATTCACACCTTTACCACTGAATATCTAATTAAACACTATATGATTAAAAGCAATATCTACAATAATATTACTAAAGAAATAAACAATATTCCAAATCAAAGTAAATCGCAAAAATAGCTTTAAACACAAGAAATGCCATCAAAACGTAGGAAACACCCAAACATAACGTCAGAATGAGTCATATAATATAATATACTGTCATGCCTTATTTAAAATGAATCCAACCCTAAATTTGCAAAAATTAGTTTTCATTTTATTTCCTCAGTCATTTAAATACTAAAACGGCATTACTGGAAAGAAAAATCCCAAAAAAAAAATTGTAAATGACAGTAATTTACAGGCAATTTTACAAAATATCTTAAGGCCGACTAATTTATTAGACATTTTAGTGTTATTTTAACGGCAAGCTATAGGATTTAACGGATAACATTTTTAACGTTATGTTTGATACTTTTCCATTTCAAATATGAAAATTAAACTTCTGTATGTAAATTTCAGGTGCCTAAACTTATATGTTTACATTTACATTTAGACACAAAAATTATCGAAAAAAAAAAAACAGAATGTTGCGTTTCTTTTTCGGTGCTGCTTTTTACATACCCTGTAAACATCATGTAATAATCATTCATGTAATTTAGAATAATTGTCAATTGGTGATGTTATTTATTTAAAACTTCACTTTACCTATTAACCTAGAAAACAGGTATATTTTTCCAAGAAATTAATGGGAAAACATAGAGCATATTATAGCGGAAACAAAATTTTTTCACACACCACTTTTTCTTTGTGATTTCCCAAGATTTCTTTACATAGGTATTTAGCTAATAAAACGAAGTTTACACATGTGAAATTTATCCTAAGGATTTTAATTTTTTTAATTTCGAATATACCTAAAGTATCTAGCAAAGTTAAAATATTTATATGATCCGCAATAAACGCACGTATTTTTATATACATGTTGGCAATATTTATAAATTATAACTTTTTTTGAGATCACTGTACCAGTAAGTAATAAACAACAAAACTATAAATACATAGTATAAGTATTTACAAGAGTATTTATTTTTTTGTTGTGCAATCGTTTTAAGAGACGCCACTGGTAATCTGGGTCGCCATATGCAAGAACCAATCCGGTCTAATGTCAATATGTATTTTGCTCCTTTCTTTCTATTCTTTATTCATTGACCAAACCGAAACAAAGCCATCCTGAGTTTGCGCATAGCGATTTAAGTGTCGCTTATATTGCAATGCGCAAACTCCGGATGGCTTGGCTTTGGTTTCAAATCTCTACTAGAACAAACCTAATATGTCAAACTGACTGTCATTTGCAAATTTCAGAATAAGTATAGATTATCTGTGTGTTTTTCGAGCGCAAAGTAAGATTGCCGTTTTCGAAAGATTACTACGGGCAGAAATTTTATCAAAAATGTTCTTGTTCTTGTATGTATTTCGTCACTCGAAGCCATTTATATAGTTGTAGGTATGTAATATTGTTCACTACTTATTTCTAATTAAATTTACATACAACCTTTGTAATATTAGTGTGGCGGTTCTAAATTGGATGCCTTTATTATGGGATGCTAAGAGGCTAGACAAAACTACAATTTATGTCTCAAGCAAGTTTAAAAAGTTAAACTTTCTGCACAAGGGAGCCAAACAATTATCGACGTAGAATATTAACTTATCATGCAATGTGTTATGAATGAACTATACTTTAATCTCAATAATTAAATAATCGAGCACAAATAATAACGCGCAAACAATCCAATCTAAGAACGTAACCTGCTGGTTCTTGTCAAAAAATCGAGAGTCCAACGCTGTGCGGTGTGTTCAGTTTCCGACTCAACCAGGTGCGGCATCTGTTTATGTCTCTTCGATTCGGCAAACTGTCGTAATAGAAAAAGATAACACTAGATTGGACACCAGACTGGGACTGTTATTCATAAATAAACGAAGTCGCCCTCATATAATTCGGCTCGTTGCAGACGAACAGAATATGAGGAAAATGCTCCTATTGGTTGGATTTTATTGCTTCAAAACACGTGGAGAGTTAAATAACTGATTCGGTACGGTATAAGCTGTGATAATACTATGTATCTTGTGTATTTCCTTAATTTGAATTTAAATTTCTTTCTTTAGTAAGTTGATACAACTATTATGTAACCAAAGTTATACATAAATAATGTAATATATTAACATAATATTTGCTTAAATTTCCTTGTGTTCTATTTTAAAGGACCACGCACTCCCTCATACACCACCAATATAATATGTTTCGCTAAGAGTGGTCGCTGTTAAGAAGTTTTACTGTATAACCTGAAAGTAAAGAAATAACTTGGATGTTATATAGCTTAGTTGTTGAAATCGTGGGTTATTTATTTACTTTTTGTGTGATCTGCTTTTAAAGAGATTGAGATTTGTGTAATAATGAGGTTTTACACTTTGATAGCCTTAAGAAAATACTATTTGGCGGTCATTCTACACTTCACTCTTTTGCTAAATTACAGAAAATAGCAAAAGTTCCCAAAATTCTTATTCTTCATAAATAAGCAAGGGACGAAAACCGTCGTTGAATTGAATTTTGTTCCTAAAAGTACAAACGTTTTTTTTATTTATTGATAATTATTAAACTTAATATGTTTGAAAAGCAGTTTTTGATGCCGGATGACGTTTTCTTACGTTGGTAGTTCAATTTTAGCGCTCAATTTGAACTAGAGAAAACCTATATTAAACTAGCCGAGTAAGTACCTCTTGCATTGCAAATATTGCAATGGCAAAATATTTGTTTATATACGTACCTTCATGATTTGAAAACTACTGGTATTAGTTTATAGTGAAATAAGCTAATCCAAAACGATTTAAACATAGCTTAGAAACAAGATAAATAATATTTCATTATATAATACTGTTTTATTTCAAATACATAACGACACTCAATATATATATTTTTTTAATTGTAGCCGATAAATTATTAAATTTTAATTTGTCACTTTCAATAAATACTCGCAATTTTGCACGTCACTAACATAACATGGATGTGCTAAAAATAGATAAAACGCTTTCGATCAAAAACCGAGGGAAGTTGGTGCAAAATACGTTAGTCCGTGGACAGTAATAAAAATTATACTAAATGTAATACAAAAGGTGTTTCATTTAGTGTGTTTCATGCATGCACACAGCGTTTACTCTTCATTTAATAAAAATTATAGCTTCTTACGGTATTACACACTAAACACGACAATGAGATTGAGTAAAAGCAGCTTTCTAAGATTGGGCGAAGGGGAGAAGGGCTTGGGCCCAGCGCTTTGTCCTTCCTCTGGGATGTTAAAACTGAATCATTTTGGATTAGATATCCCTGGGAATGCCTGATGTAGTACACAGTCTTTAATCGATAAATCACTACGGGGCACTAAGATTCTGCTGTGATTAAGGCGAAAAAACTGAGATGGATCACAGGCCAAAATTAATACAGATATCTAAAAGCTAAAGATTTGATGCAGTACTGATCGAGGTTCAAAGATGATAGATGAGATGACCAGAATTTGGAGTACCCAATAAGTTGTAGGTCATCCCATCCAGATTAGCCAGACAGCAAATTGAAGAATCAACATTATTCAAAATCAATATACGTATTTTTTTGAAAGTAAACTATTATTGTATATTGTAACTGTAACAACTTGCTTACTAGCTACCTAAAATAATTCATTCAAAGCCAACAAAATGTGAAAAAAAGCAACTTCAAAGATTCCTAAAATTCTAGAAACACTCACCGCGTTCACTAGCCTAGATAGTTTCTCCAGTTTAATTACTGCCCGTTTTAGACGTTTTTGTCGAAGTGATGCAGGCCGCATGCCGTGACATGCAGCTTCACCTGAAGAAGTAAAGCTCTAATCAAGGCCAGCCAAGTAGCTCTATGAAAATAGTTACCAACCACTGCCAGTGACTTTCAATTCTGTATGACCATATAAAAAGGATACACAAGTAGGATCTATAATTACCTATCTTACCATTCAATGAATTTTAATCGACAATTATCTTTTATTGTATCTATTACTGTTTCTTATCGTTATTTGATTTACTAATACCGACTTTTTTCACCACCTAATATGATATTATCTTGGTTAGCAAATGTCTCGCTAACACTATAGTAGTTATCTGATTTTTTTTTGTATTTCGTATACTTACTTAAACGCTACGCACTTGCTGTAATATGCTGTACCTTTATGGCAGTAGACCATCTTACCTAACTGCCACTTTAGGTTTTGGTCCATAAGCAGGTTACTGAATTGATGTCATTTCGATTTCCCCCGTAAATTTTCTTTGACCATATATTTCCTTCACAGGTTAATTTATTTGATTTTATATATTTTTTACTCTTTATTTGTCCACTGATACGAACGCTGCCATGTGATTAAGTTATAATTATTTTCTATTTAGGGCATTAATCTTTATTTACGGCGTCCTGTGATTGTCGGCTACTTAGTCATAACGTTATAAATTCAGATATTAGTTAGCAGTATTAATGATTTAGAACATAAGATTAAGACTTGATAAACTTATAATTTGGGTGATTTTTATTTGGCAGGATCTTCTTATTATTTTAAGTGCGATACTATAATCTCAATTAGGTTTGAGACCTGATTAATTTTCCATTGTGCACGTTATGTTTGATAATCTATTTATTATTTAAATAAATAGCTTAATTAGGATCTTTGATGTCAATGTCAAGTTGAGTTTATACAATTTACTTTCAAGTTTGTTAATATTCTTTGATAGGATATTTCTCTAAATTTTACTACCCTAATTTCAATGCTTAAAAATCATTGATATATTCGTAATAGAAAATTTAGTGGCACCTTTGCCCAACTGCCATCTCTATGACCCACACCGATAAATATTAACACCGCTTAGTGAATCATGCATATGGACCGGTTGTTAAAAAATTAAACTAATCCCGTTACAATCACCATAAATACAAAACTTGAAATATCAAAAGATCCCTGGATTGGCCATTAACATTTTGACAAAGAATCGTTTAAATGTAACAAACAAAAAGCAAAACAAATGTTTGTACATTTTCGAAACAAATAAAATTTGTAGGTATTTGTTTACTACCCGGTACATACAAAATACGCACAATATTAAAAACATCCGGTAGCCTAGTCGATCAGCCACAAAATATACAAAGAACAAAGAAAAAGGCAGCAGGATAAATCCCAAAAATGTTCAATTCTTGTCGAATTTTTCTGAGGATTTTTCCTAATTTTAGATATGTTGGGGTTTGGAACCTTCGACAACATGCACTAAAACTGAGCTTTATCCACAATACCGAAACAGAATTTTTGCACTCAAAGGCACTGCAAAAGAGTGCAAAAATTCTGTTTCGGTATTGTGGATAAAGCTCAGTTTTAGTACTAATTTTAGGTCACCATACGAATGCATATCAGTGAAGAAATTTAGCGATGCAAGGTATTTAGTTGTTGCATAGTCTTCTATTAAAAACCAAATAAACTCCCATACAGCTCAGTTTTGAAATGATGAAAAATTCACAAAAAGCGTCCTGTTAAAAACCCTTGTCCTAAATTATATAAAGAAAATCCGCCCTAGAGAATCACTTTACTGCGTAGGTAAAAGAAATCTCAGATAGCTTGATTCAAAAATTAAAATTATTAAAATTTGAAAAATGTACCAGACAGATAAAGTAAATACTTCAAAGCTGCATATAAAGAAATCATGTTTTAGATGCAAAGTAAACATTTACTTTAGATTTGACTCACCAAGAAGAGATGTCTGTTGCATGTTCTTAAAATTTACAGAAAAAAATTGGACGATACATCTAAACCTCAGACGCAACTCAAGAAGAACTCAACGATCTTATACATTTTAAAACCAAATACATACATTTCTTTCTTACTTCAAAGATCCGAGGGAGTGAAATTATTCTCGTTTGACTATGAAGAAAACCAGCCCTTGTTCAATCTTCCATATCAGGCAACTTGATATTAATGGCAGCCATCTTTAGTTTTACTGTAGTAACAGGAAGCTAAAAAGCCATGTACTCAGTTTTATTTGGAGTAAAGACATGTTCTTTAAATGAAGTTTCACTTACCCTCGTTCACTTGTTATGTTCCCTGGATATCGAGAACTTACACACAGATCGTTTGGTAACGGACGGATAGAGATAACATAATAAAAACACTATTTTGCTGGATACACTATGGGAATGGCTCATTGTTAATTCTCGTTGAAACATTAATAAAATGGAGGATGACTCTCTGCTCTAATTGAAAGAGAGGTAAAGAAAAAGGAAATTATAGCGAGACCGCAAAAATACGTAGATATCATTGAAAAATATTCTACTGTGTACCATTTCAGAGAAGACTTAGTTTGATTTGATTGGAAGTCTCTTATTCGAGAATGTAATACATTCATCATCAGGATTGTCTGGAACATTTTATAACTTCCATAAGGCAGCAGAATAATTGTATAAATCCCGCTCCTATACATTTTCAACCGACCTTTAAAAAACTTGTTTGCAAGACTCTTTCATTCTGGAACAAAAAATGGTGAACGTGATTCTAACCAACTTACATTAAAACGAAATGATATTACACCAAACACTTTTGAATTAATGCCCTCAAAACTCCAGCCATAACAACAGATTTTTACAAAAACGATATTTTAGAACAAAATTTCCAGAGGTATGTTTGCGGCTACTTAATGAAAAAATTACTATTAATTCGCACTTGTTCGATATGCGATAACCACAGAATTGATGAGTTAGACGACTCTACATTAATTTGTTTTTATAAAGTTTACCAGTGTGATAAGCTAAGCAAATATCGAAATTTAATGATGCCTTCTGATAATTTTGCCAATTATATTTCCAATTTGGTATGTACTTTTAAGTTAAAATTTGAAAAATTTGGCGTGCAGACAGATATTGTGTCAAATCTAGTAGAAAATAATAAATTCCATTTAAGCATCCGTGCGAGCGTTTTCCTGTTGTTCATTTAATAACATTATATTTTAGATTAAGAATAGTTTTCACTTTAAATATTTTAAAAATATAAGTAAAAATAAAATCATAATTTGGGTTAGTTTGAATTATTTTATTCATCCCTTCAAGCATTTTTAATTGTCGTCAGATAATCATCTTTAATCATTTAAAGAAGTTTTCCATTCAATATTTTATATTTTTGTTGTATTTTAAATCCAAATTAATAATTCTGATTTGGCAACCTTATCGTCCAATGTTGGCTTAAATTAACTGCCTGCTGATTTGGCTATTAAAGATTTTTCGTTTCATGGGAACACTAATGATTTCAATTTTTTTGTCAAATTTATGTTTTGGATAGTTCAAAAAAGTTTTTTTAGTAAGAATTTTCAGAGATTTTTTTAAAGAAATCATTAGTAAGAAAATTCCTATATATTTATAGATTTTTTTCAGACCTACTGTTACAACAATAATAGCAATATTACTATATTCAATACAATCTAAAAATAATAATTTTTAGAATTAGTTCAACATATTTCAAGTAAAAAAAATATATGCCCATGCAGCTCTGCTCATATATTTTTATAAAACAGAAGTACGTTACAGTTTTTCCCATTTAATGGCTGCCGCCAAAGGAATTTATCTGACTGTGATCAAAGTTGACATTTCAGAGTGAGAATTCTCGATTCAATTATGACTGGGAATCGTATATCAAATTTGGCAAATAAATGATATTTTACTACAACTAGTAGTCAATAGGTCAAAGAGATTTCAAACGACGCGACGTAAAAAACAGTCCAGTATTTAAAGGTGTTTTTATCGAAATAACAATCCGTCCAACTTAAATTTATAAAGCGAAAATTTAATGAAAATACTATACTGACAATTTCACATCAAGCAGCTGCATATTTTAGTTACGAAAATGAATAAAATTCAGAATCCAAACGTTTTATGATATTGTCTGTCCTAGCTAGAATTTCGATGATTCATCAAAAACGGTCTATTAAGTATTTTTGATCTTTGTAAAAAATAGAGCGTACTATTTAAATGTTTGTGTTCCTCTATATACGTGTTGCTAATTAATCACATACCCATATTTGACCGCATAATTTCCTATCAATCTATGATCAAATATCATATGAACATAATAACGAAAGTTTTTCATTTTTGAGTTATGTTATGTCTTCATTACGTATTAAGACAATTAATTGAAATTTGTCACACATAACTGAAATTTTAAAAAAATTACTCTAATGACCGATATATCAATCTGTTGGTAACTTTACCAAGGCCATAAATACGATGGATACTATTGTTGAAACAATATTATCTTCATGTAAAGTTTCCAAGAAACGGATGTATCGGGTCAAAACTGTCGAAACAAGTAAAAGGCAATCAAATTCTCAAATTTTTTATGAATACAGCTCCTTTTTCGTCCAACATGCTAGAATAGACTGATGGGATAGTAAATCAATGTGATACGATCAGTCAAGGTCTAGTTTAAGTGACCCAAACTACATATAACTTTCAAGGACAGAAAACCTAATATAGCAAAATGGCTACTTTAAGGCTAACAATTATTCAATACACACACAATTAATTCTTTTTTCGTCCAGCATGATAGGATAGATTGCGATAACATGCGATATCACCGTGTTATACAATAACAAAAATAAACTTCGAACATTCCATACGAGGTGAAAACGATCTGCGAAGGTTGAATTTAACTATAAGCTAAACTAAGGTTAATTATGGAAAAAGCCACCTTTGTATCTGAAAGTTTAAGGCGGTTATATATTTCAAGGCGAAAAAATGTTTTAATATTTTATTGGATAAGTGACATATCATACGATAAATACATAAATTAGGATAATAGTGTATCATCTGAAATTATTTGGTAATTTCTATGAAGCCAGATATTTCTCTTTGAGGCTATTAAAAATGTTAAAATATTTTTCTTAAAAGATCATGAATTTTGTAGAATTCCTGTCAGGGCAACGTGGTGCGCGCATAACTATTATTCTATTTCCATAATTTTAAATTTTAGGTTTTGTTTCTTCCACTTGTATCAATATAATAAAATTGGTTTTTAGATTTTCTTCTTGTAAGGTTTTTCAATTTGTTGGCATACTTGCCGACCCTCTCTTTGACTTCTAATTTGTTTTATTTTATTTCCTCATATATAAATAGGACGACATGCGAGATTGGCCAGTATATAATAGAGCCTTGAATCTGAAATTTGAAGCATCTTCTGTTTTTTTTTTCAGATCTTCATATTTGAATTCTGAGTTGTTCTTGATCTATATATATTTGTATTTTTTTGCTATATTTAACTACATGCCTCACGTGACAAAAATTAGCCCTATCAATGAAGAACATAAACCAATATCTAAAATTAGAATAGAATAAAAAGTGTTACTGCAGATGGCGATGACGCTAAATTTTATTCATGATTTCACTGCAAACAAATTGGCCTTGTATTCAAGGATATGATTTAGGGCCGTTCAGTCAACTTTTTCGGTAAATATACTAAGCTGCAGAGAAAAACCATTACCAGCAACTGAGACTTATCACTGCAGATACGGACAGATTGCAACAATTAATCAATATCTAGAGAAAGTTCGAACCTGGGGCGAGAGGAATTTGATCCGTTCAATGCAGCAAAAATCTAAGCAACCATATTTACCAAGAAAGCCAATACGGCGCCGGCGGGCCCTGATATAATTATGGCAGGATCGACCATTCCTTCATCCTCGTCAATCAGACTACTGGGTGTCTCGGTTAACAGCAATATGTCCTGGCATGACCACGTTTCTAACCTCGCAAAATCAGCCTTTCAGAAGCTTGGTGCGCTGTTTCGAAACAAAAAACTTTATACACCGCAGCAGTTGCTCTTGTTCTACAAAGCTCAAATAAGACCGTGCTTAGAATATTGCTCACGCATCTGAGGTGTCGCACCTAAGCACAACCTAAAGCTGCTGGATTCCATTCAGAAGAAAGCTGTGCGTCTCTTCTGCGACCCGAAGTTAACCCGCGATCTGGATAGTTTGGAACACCGCAGACATGTGGCCGAGATATCCTTGTTTTACAGATATTTTCTCGGCCGATGTTCCCAGGATTTGGCCCGCATCATCCCTCCCCCAGCAACGCCGGTCAGACATTCGCCACAGACGGCATGAGCGCACCCGTTCGTTGTACAACTGGAAACACCTAGAACGTCGCTTTACAAGGACTCCTTTGTCTGGTGAACTGCATTACATGTAACTCACTCCCAAGACATCTGTTTACCCCTAATTACAACCTACAACTATTCAAGAACCGTGTCAATCAACATCTTCGCACACACACCGCTCGTCGAGTGCCATAGGATCTCCCTTTAGTGTGTGTGTCACTGCCATAAAAAGTTTTAAATGTTCTCGACATCTCAAAAATTTTACATCGTCTCCGCGGCTTTTATTTTCTGTGCTAGAAAAATCGTATATAAATGTTGCTGAATTGCAAATAAGTCTTGAAAATTTAGGATAAACTACAAGCTTTAGTTTTTATGTCCTTCATTTTCCGAAATTTGCGTTTTTTGCCAATTCCATACAAACCTATATATGTTTGTTCTGAGAGTCTACAAATTATAAAACTTTAAAAACCTCGATTTTTTATAGCCATTTATAACCATTAAAGTTCAGAGTAGAATATTATGCTGGCGACTTAAGAACCTAAACCATTCTTGGAGACAGAATATTCAATTTTTAAAATAATAATAGTAATTTCTCATAATTTGTCGTTGCTCAGTTAGCCTATTTAAAAATATATTCTGGTGGTAAATACAAGAGCCCTACAAACGTTCTAATAAACAGTTCTTCTAGCTACTAAAGTATAAGGTGGATATAAAATAGGCAAACTTCCTGTTCATATTAGTAAACAAAATATTATAAGTCCCTTTTGCCGACATATTTGCATCAAAACGTCCTTCATGTGCCGCATCACTCTATCCTCCCCTGGTTATAAAATTAAAGCATCGGCCTTTTGTGAGCACACAGCAGGTGACGAAAAGGTAATATATTTGGAACGTTGGCAACGCTTAATCGATGCCTATAAACACTATGGACAATATTGGCCTCTGCAGAAATTAACTTTTGCGTGAAATATTTATAGTGAGATGGGCTTTGACGGCTTTGAAAAATGTACTGCTTAAATATTGCAGAATATATGAGTTGGCCTTTTGGCCTAACATTGATTGGACCTGGGTACCTAAGGGTACGTAATCATTCACGCTTTATAATATGCGAGGTCTATTTTTAAAATAAGGTATTTTCATTGATAATTGCTGTACAAATATTTTAATAATTATGTGTACATGCAATATTGCAATATCTTCGTTTTTCCTGTTAACCTTACGTTACGCACTTAGTATTCGCTATGTGCAAGACCCGTTAAATCGGATCTGGTGCTAGTACTCGGCGAACTTAGTAGCATTTTTATATATTACCAAATTCGATAAGGGGTCACTTTGGGTTGTTCTAGTACAGAAAAAGTAGCAAGGATCGAAAATTTAGAAAAGTATCCTATCTGAGAATACTGAGAAACTTAAAAAGAAATTACATAAACTCAACTTGACCTGACCTACTAAAAACATCAAACATCCTAATTAAACTATTTATCTAAATATCTAGTATATTCTCAAATAAAACAAGTACAATTGAATATTAATTAGGTCTCAAACTTAATTGAGATCATATTATCGTACTTAAAATAATAATATTTTTTTAGAAATGAGTATCCACAAACTTATAAGATCCTTACCTAGTTCCTTTTTTTTTAATATGCTTAACTAAAATCTGAATTTTTAATTTTCTAAGGTACATACAGAATGCCTTAAATAAAACTCATTTAATAACGATTAATCCCTTAAATAAAAAAATATCAATTATAAATTAATCATATGGCAGCAATAATATTAGTGGACAAATAAGCAGTTAAAAAATATGTTAAATCAAATTAAACTGATCTGTGAAGAAAATATAGTCAATAAACACCTACAAGAGAAATCGAAGTGAGCTCAATTCGGTAACTTGGACAAAGACCCAAAGTTATAGTTATATAAGACGGTCTACTGCCATAAGGCGTACAGTAAATTGCAGTAAGTGCGTAGCATTTAAGTAAATGTACGTAATATAAAAAAGTAAATCAGATAATTACAATGATATTAGTTCAAGACATTTGCTAACCAAGATAATATCGTATACGGTAATGAAGAAATTCGGTATTAATTTATCAAGTAACGGTAAGAAAGGGTTATAGATACAATAAAAGATAATAAACAATAAAAAGATATTTAACGATAGTTTCGAAAAAGATAGGGTAAGATAAGTAAAGTAAGTCATTGTACGGCCTACTTGTATGCCATTTTCATATGAAGGTCACACGGAAGTGGTATTCGCTAGCAGTGGTTGATGGCCATTCCTTCACTCATATGACTACTTAGCTTGCCGCTGGTTGCCAATTAGTGCTTTACTGCGCGATGTGAAGGTGCACGTCACGCCATGTGGATCAGCATCAGAGAACGTTCGAAAATGGGAGATATCCACAGAATATTTTGGAGCTGTACCCGACGACACCGGTTGAGTACGTTCCCAGATATTCCAAAGTATGATATAGTTAATGTTTTAAATCTTAAGATATAAATTCTAAGTTCAAAATAGATATGTTAAGTTCTAATGTAAGGTAAAGAGTCTAAATGCTTATTTGTTTCGGAAATGTCAGGAAAATGGACTTTTCAAGGAAAATGTAATAACATCGATTTCTACGTCAAAAAAAGTTTTTTATTTTTTTCTTGAAAAGTGCTTTTTGTTTAGAAAAATCGATTAGTTGACGAGAATCTACGACAAAAACTGTATTAAAAGGCACTTGGACACGATGAACTAGTTGAATGCAAACTTTTCACCATTTTCAGTTTTGACACGACACGTCACCATTTAATATTTTATTACTTGAAAACCCAATAATCTGAGCAGATTACCAAAAAGCCTCATCGATCCTACTGAATATGCGAAATTGGTGATTCTTTTTTATTTTCTGTTTGAAAAATCGAATTTTAGCGTACGTGTCAGCCAACGAATACATATTTCCAAAAAATCAGTCTTTTGTATTAATTTTCCCTACGAGATCAGGAAATGCGATAAATTGAAGTTAAAGGGAAACATGTAAAAATTCGCAAACAAATCCAAACTTTTCCATATATCGGCAATTTTAAGAGTCTAAACAGATAGAGAGCTTTGCTATGTTGGGGTTTGGAACCTTCGGCAACGTGCACTAAAACGGAGTTTTATCCACAATACCGAAACAGAATTATTGCACTCGACGCGCGTTTCGCTAACCATGTTAGCATCATCAGGAGATGATTAAAACTGTTTTAATCA
>MU182301.1:182979-207375 GCA_016904865.1 Pissodes strobi
ACGTTAATATTTAACCCATTTGTTTTAGTTCAATATAACATTTTTGGAAGAAACACATTTTAGTTAAATACACCAGAAGAAGTATTTGAGAGATGACATCTATGATTTAAAAGCATCGAATAAAACGGAGACGGAGATCATCTTGAACATTGTTAAAATTAATGTTTATCTAACCATAATATATAACCCATTTGTTTTAGTTCAATATAACATTTTTGGAAGAAACACAATTTAGTTAAATACACCAGAAGCAGTATTTGAGAAATGACGTCTATGATTTAAAAGCATCGAATAAAACGGAAATCATCTTGAGCATTGTTAAAATGAACATTGTTAAAATGAATGTTTATCTAACTTTAATATTCAACCCATTAGTTTTAGTTCAATATAACAAATGTTTTGTTGACTGTAGCCCATAATAAATGAGAATACACGTTTTCAACTTTACCTTTAAAGGATTGAAGCATCTTTACTATACTGCCGCTCACCGATATTTCCCTAGAAATTAGAAACCTCGAATTGACTTGTTTGTTCTAACTATATGAAATATACTCAATAGTTTGCATAGAATCCGAATATGGAACAATGTTTAAAAAAAATCCCAAGTTATGCATTTTTGATAGCTTTAGAAGCTTAATTTTCTTAACTTCAAATAAAACACTTCTTATTGACATTTTGAAAAATCCACATTTATTTATTTTTTCACCATCTACCGACCGCCGACACAGTTTTTTAAATTAAAGGTTTCTGCTAATTGTCCGAGACAATACCGAATTTAATTGCACTCTAAACCCAAACTAAAACTCTCACAATTTCAAAACCAGGTCCTAAAATCGATTTCAATACTCGATTTTGTAAACCCGGCTTTGGGATTGCATCTCAAATCGAGTACCCACTTCCGCCAAATTCGGGAACCCGGTATCCGCTGTACTGAATATCCGGGCAATTCTTACAGAATTTGAAGTATAATAATATAGTAAGTAAGCTCAAAACGAGCAAAGAAATAAATAAATCGATTACCTAAAATATATTATACTGTCAGGAAATATGAATTCGCTACTATATTTAAATCTTCTTTTTCAGTACTATACGCCAGCCAATCAGATAGGACCGACCACCGATAACGAAACTCCACATAGTAACACGCACACGCAAGTATAATTAAATCAGAATACGGAAATTAATCAAAAACCTAATCAAACTTGTCTCAAATCCTAAAAAAAGACTAGTCAAAAGTAAACGCATAGTTTAATAAATCGGCATTAGTCCTGTCAGTTTATTCATTTAATGTCGATAGCTTATTTACCGAGAGAAGCTAACAAGGATTTTAGGTTCATGGCATCACTAGTTATCTGAATTATAGATTTTAATGTGCTTTCGAAATTTACAAGACCAATTATGTGTTGTTAATATTTAAGATAAATGTTTGTGTTCGATAAATAATCAGATGATGAAAAAATGTCCAAAGACATCAAATCATTATCCAAACCTCATTTTAACATGGTGATTTTGTGGACAATGTGAACATACAGAGTTCCCCACCAAAAAGTTCCCCATTTATAGAGATAAAGCATCGTCTATGTTCTATCATCGATAAAAATTCTATTCTCTCTCCTTTTTAAAAATTTCGCAAAATTTTATGATTTTTATACATGAGACATCAAAATCTTCTGCAATTATTCGATATAGGAAAAGCTATGGTTGAAGTTTTATGTCTAGAATTGTTCCATCAAGAGTTTCATAGGCTTTTATAATCTATTTAATTTTACGACAATTAATAATGGAGTTTTCAATATTACTAAATATACAGGGTGTTACAAATCCGAGTGCATAAATGCGGATCTCAGGAACCGTAAGAGATACGAGGTCGGTTAAATTAATCAAAGTTGCGCAATTTCATGTCCAACAAGATGCCGTTTTGAAATTTGAAAAATTCTGGACACTTCCGGAGATATCCGGAAAAAAACGTTTTTTTTTCTGACGTTATTTGAAAAATATTTTAAAATAAATAACACTTTTTCATTGCCACTTTTTCCTCTCTACAAGAAGGCATTGTTAAATTTAAAATCCGACGTTTCGTCTTCTTGCGACCATCATCAACTTTTTTTTTTAAACACGGTCCAGATTTTTTTTTCTTTTTCGTTGCCTATTAGCTCCCCTAAGGCAATGAAGTATCGCAAATATAAGAAAAGTTCATAATTTTATGAAAAATTCGCCCTAAAATGTATGAATCGCTCATCTCTGTCTAACACATTATTTTATTTATAAATCCGTCTTTATTCAACGCCTTGAAGAACGATTAAATTGGAAACATTTATACTTTTATGTTGACGTGAAAGTATGGGTAAATTTGGGCTAGATAAACAATAATATAAAAATTTTTAATTTGGTTTTTGACGGTATGGGCCTAGAAAGAAAAAAAAATAGGTTTCCTTTGGCCAACGTTTTGAAAAATGTACCCACAAGGCCGTAGGTTTTCCGAAACGTTGGCCAAGGGAATCCTAGTTTATCTTGTTTCTTAACCCACACCCATAAAAAGCCAATTTAAAAATTATTAGGGAGTTGCAAGGAATACCTAAGAATAGCAAAAAGGTAGGAAATTAGCTTTTATTTAAAATCTAATATCTCACAAATGTTAAAGAACTAGGTAAATAAAATTTTAATAACAAAACTAAATTTAACTGATAAGCAAAACGCTAGAGTATAACTTTAGTGTTTTTGCGAAATGGAAATTCAACATCAACATAACAATAACAAAAATAAACAACTAATAAATACCTAATTAGGTTTTTTATTTATTGTTATTAAAGTTTTATTTACCTAGTTCTTTAACATTAATTTGTGAGATTTTAGATTTTAAATAAAACCTAATTTCCTACCTTTTTCCTATTCTTAGGTATTCCTTGCAACTCTCTAATAATTTTTACATTGGCTTTTTATGGGTATGTGTTAAGAAACAAGAAAAACTATGATTCCCTTGACCAACGTTTCGGAAAATCTAGGGCCTTGGGGATACATTTTTCAAAACGTTAAAAACCTAATTTTTCTTCTTTCTGGACCCATACCGTCAAAAATCAAATTCAAAAATTTGATAGTATTGTTTACCTAACCCAATTTACCCATACTTTCATTTCAACATAAAAGTATAAAAGTTTCCAATTTAATCCTTTGATAAGAACTGATTTATAAATAAAATAATGTGTTAGACAGAGATGGGCGATTCATACATTTTAGGGCGAATATTTCATATAATTATGAGTTTTTCTTATGTTTGCGATACGTCAATGTCTTACGGAG
This sequence comes from Pissodes strobi, assembly GCA_016904865.1. Classification (NCBI taxonomy): domain Eukaryota; kingdom Metazoa; phylum Arthropoda; class Insecta; order Coleoptera; family Curculionidae; genus Pissodes; species Pissodes strobi. The sequence continues at coordinate 186,277 of MU182301.1, forward strand.
GCTAAAAGGCAAAACAAAAAAAAATATCCCGGACCGTATTTAAAAAAATTAAGTTGATGATGGTTGCTAGAAGACGAAACGTCGGTTTGCAAATTTAGCAATGCCTCCTTGTAGAGTGGAAATAGTGGCAATGAAAATCTGTTATTTATTTTAAAATATTTTTTAAATAACGTCAGAAAAAAATAAAAACGATTTTGGAAAATTTCGTTTTTTTTTCCGGATAACTCCGGAAGTGTTCCGAATTTTTCAAATTTCAAAACGGCATCTTATTGGACATCAAATTGCGCATCTTTGTCTTAGTTTAACCGACCTCGTATCTCTTACGGTTCCCGAGATCACCATGCATGTTCTCGAATTTGTAGCACCCTGTATATAAATAAAGCGCCTTGTCTTAGAGATATTAGTAGTGAAAATAAGGGTACTTTTTGCTGAGACACCCTGTCCTTAAGGTTTTTTTTTCAAGATAATTTATGCCCTACAAGAAATTTGAATCAAACATCAATGACACTCAGTTCTGCGCTCGTAACGATCTCGGAACACGAGAGGCTCTTTTTAGATCTAAGTTCTATTTAGAGGGCGCAGAGCCGTTAGCTGTGATATATACGTTTGCTTCTTTGATCACGTCAAAGCGTTTAATAAATCTCTGCATGCAAAAATGATGCAGGTCGTTGAAGAAGTTGATGTCGATAGAAAAGATATGTAGATCATCACCAATTTTTACTGTTGACCCGAGGGCACTGGTAAGAGTTGAAGATCAACTTTTCCAGGCTACAGAAATTGATCTACGGGTAGGACAGGATTGTGCTTTTCGCCTCTTTGCAGAAGTACTAGCTAGGCAAGTCTCAGCACGGATATAAATGGAAAGTATATCAACAACGTGCATTACGCCGACCACACATTTCTGATGGCGAATACTTTCGAACACTCGTAATGCTGTTAATACTACTAGAACTGAATGCCAAAAATATTAAATACGTGGTAATTGCCAAAACTTCTGTACCACGAAAATATCTTCTTGTTAATGATGTAATTACTGAAGCAGTTGACAAACTCGTATATCCTATATCTTCGCTTGGAATCACTCTGTCACATTAAATGTCGTATGGAAAAAGCACGAGATATCTTCATCAAAATGAAGTCATTGTCAGCGTAGAAAGTTGAACAATATCAGAGACTAGTGATTAGCAAGCAATGCCTCCTTGTACTGGTATCTGTTAAAAATTCAACTTTTCAAAATACAGATCTACAACAGAATCCTTAAAATATGATGAACTAGTCCCTTTAACAAACAATGATATATTAGCTGAAAATAATTACTAATTACAAAACGGGCGTATCTTGACCACAATATAGGAAACTGACAGAAATACCCGTACAGCAGAACATCGTACAAAACAAAATGGAAGGCAAAAGAGAACTCGGTAGAAGAAGAATCTCTTGGCTAGTTAATCTACAATCTATCTGTTTCCTTTCCTGCTTTTTTCTTCTTCAAGCTTGTTAGTAGAAACTAGAAAATCTGTTTCAGTGCAAATCTCACTACAGACCAGAGATCATAAGCATTTTAAATGTCATCCCTAATAAGAATGAATCTATTTTTAACTTATTGACTAGAAGGATTTGGCTATAGGGTTTCATAACAAACTTGTTTTACACGGCGATGTACAGGGTCTCCAACGTAGAGGTTCTATCATTCATTTGAATGCTTAGATTGCCATATAAACCGATTACAAAATATTGTTTTTTCAAAAAGCTTCCAAAAATTGCATTTTTTCTACTTCTTAAGAGAAATAGCACTTTTTTATTTGATGCCTGTAATGCTTGAATTAGTCAAAAAAGTTTTCCCAAAATACTATTTTATATCCCAAATAGTATACATAAAAACAGGGGACCGCGTGGTAAGCTTAAACAGATATCAGTAATAGAGTTTTCGTTACTATGTCTTTACATATAAACATGATTTTTAGTAGTAAAACCATGGTAATGTAGACGCCACTACTGGTATCTGTTTAAGAAACGGCTAACCGCAGGCCAAATGATAATCATGTTGCAGAATTACCAATGTCTTTACGGTCCAATGAATTGCTTCAGATCTTTTAGTGAACTGGTCAGATCCTGTGCTTGTGATACGGCCCGGGTTCGATTCCCGTTGGTGGCAAGACCTGTTTTTTTAAGGCTATGTTTGCAAAAAGTTTTTTGTCTTCATTTTGGCCAAATCTTGGGTTAGTTTTGGTTAGTTTTTGTTGGCTGCGCCCCCGTAGCGAGTTAAGCGAGCGGTGGGTCATACGTAGCGATCGGAGGGCCATAATCTGCGCATGCGTTTTGGCAACAAGATTATCATTTGAGCTGCAGTTAGCTGTTTCTTCTGTTTACGCATACTATGTGGGTGCCTATTTTTCATCTAAATTATCTCGGCTATAAAAAGATTCACGTAATGATGGAAAATAGTACAAACGTCAAAAATGTGCCACCCCATTTAAGAAGTAGCCTATAATGCAATTTTTGGAAACTTTTTGAAAAACAATACTTTGTAATCAGTCTAAGTTAAATATGGCAACATTGCTAAACTAAGCTTTTAAATGAAAGAAGTTAATCCGAATGTCTTTGAAAGTCACGGAAAAATGGGACAACTTCTACATGGGACATAACTCTTTCCACTATGACTTTTGCTTAGCGAGTTATTTTTGTTTTTTACTAAATTTATCAAAAATAATTAAAATATTTATCTGTTTTGGATGAAGACGGCATTTTCAAAAAACCTTAGTTTTTTATTATATGATTCTTTTTGCACATTCAGTATGTGTGTCATCAATTGGCCTCACATTTAAGATCAAGACACATTTTCCTGAAATATTAATATATTATTAGTATACAACGGGCATGCCAAAAGTTGAGCAAGTTCAACAATTGTGCTTGGTGAAATTCTATATTGAAATTGACACTTTAACTTTAAGTGACAATTTTAGTGATACTAGATCATTTTGCTAAAAAGGACTTTTTAATTTGAAGCTTTATTAATTTTTATACGCTAGACGGGATTTTGTTTTTAACCTATTTATTTTACTATTTATTTTATTTAAGTGACGAAACGGCTTCGCATTACATCGTTTTCATGGCTAGAATACCATTATTCTAACGAATAATAGATTCACTATCATTACAAAAGCATATTATTTTCTTCGAATTTATACAGGGTATCCCTAAAAAGTCTGTACAAAATGCTTCCACAAATTCCTGAGGCTAAAATATGAAGATCTACCCCAAATTGCCTTGGTAGGTATATATGACTTGCTCTGCCCCACGACAAGTCACCTAACCAAAAAGCTGTCAAAACTTACTAAAAAGCTGTTTAAGCTGTCTGAAAAACTCTTTAAGCAGTTCAAGTCTCGGAAAACGTCGCGGCTTGTGCTTACGTGCGCCGTCACCATGGCGGTGCGTGAAGGATGAATCATCTATCGTTACTTACCTAGTCCAAAAGTTGATAATTTCGGAAATACAACCTGTATTCCGTCACAGTTATTATTATTTTTAAATGTTTTGTAAATATTTGCCTTAATAAGCAGAGCCATCAGCAGCACTTCGCTTAGATCTAAAGCTTCATAACTTTTTAGTGCCTCGATATATCAACTTTTTAGTTAAAAATTCTTATTTCTTAGCATATTCTGTCTAAAAAAGGTACACCTAACAGGTGTCGCCTTAAATTATGAAATAATAGAATTTGAATATTTTATTGTGCGCTGCAACTCAGCGTAGACGCGCTTCACATGTTGTCTAGGTTTAATAACTTTAAGAGTTACCATAAAAAGTAATCCATAGGCATTAAATCCGGACAACGGGGTGACCAATTTACAAGCACATCATTGGCTCTGCTAATCCATGGATTTTGGAAATTCCCATGTAAATAATCTGTCATTTTGTCTAGTAGGACAGCATAAGACCATCCAATAAATTTGGCAAATATGCTAGTTGTTCCAGGTAATATAAAGCGTTTAAACGAGGTAATAAGATGAAAAGACTATTAATAAATCTGTCAATGATACCTTCCCATACGTTAATTAAAATTCATATTGATAATCAATAACCTTGATTGCATGCAGGTTTTCATCAGCACAAACATGTCTAAATATAAATTTATCATGCAAGCCACACCTATCGGTAATTAATTTATTTTTAAGACAATTTTCATTATGTGTTCTTCGTTCTTCGTTCATTAATGGATTGGCAAAAGACTAGTCTCTATTCCAGGTCGAGAGGTATAAAATGTCTGGAAATGGAATGAATGCAACAGCCGTTCTCTTAAAGTCCTACTTACTGTAACTTCAAACTGCAATCCTAGATGCGTGACTCGGATGTCCTTAAATTTCTTCCTCAATCTCTGGTGTTCTACTACTCGTACGATTTCATAATGAACCGTTGCAGAAGTAAAACTATCGGTTGCTTGAAGACGTCTTTCAATAGCAACAAATCTTTGGTGGTTTGGTACGAAAATTCTTCTCTGTATACTCTCACTGACTCTCCACCATTTCTTTGGCAATAACCTAAACTAATGGCCTATCGCTCACTTCTTCATTAGTGTAGGTTTTTTTATGGCAGTGGCACACACACTTAAGGGAGATACTATGGCACTCGACTAGCGGTGCGTGTGCAAAGATGTTGATTGACACAGTTCTTAAACAGTTGTAGGTTGTAATTAGAAGGGAGGGTACGGTTGTATCGAAAGATGTAATAATTAAATGATGAATATAAAAATAAGATGATAAAGGTTTATCAGATTGAATCGTTTGACAATATTCTTTTTATAACTAAAGACGATACTAATTATTGTTAGCTCGTTGCTATGATCAATTTCAGTACGCAATAAAATATTTAAATTCGATTATTTCAGAACGGTTGCTGCTGCTTGAAGCGTCACCTACTAGATACACTTTTTTGGACACAAAGTGCCAAGAAATAAGAATTTTGAACTGAAAATTTGAGGTGAATTTGGCTAGTTCCTCATATTTATCTTCAAAAACGTCTGCTAGAGTTTTGTACAGGGTGTCCCATTTTCGTGTGTTTTAAGGGGTTTCTCGCTTATGAGTAGAGATACCAAGAGGCGGTTTTCGCAATACTATGCTACTTTTTTGAGAATCTAAAAATGCCACACACAGATTTTTTCCTGGCCCCCTTTGCTTCTTAGATACAGGCTCATTTTTGATCCCCGCTCCAATCTCAGTTATTGTTTGACTTATTGGAAAGGGAAGAAATATTTCTTGTGCATTTTTAAGTAGGTTCTAGTGGCGTAGTAAGATTTATTCAGGTTTTTCAGTTTTTGACTAAAGGTGCCTTTTTTAAAATGGAATACCCTCTTTTTTATGTTAATTACCTCGTTGTGAGCTTTCTAAAAATATAATATTGTCTTTATTTATTTCCATAAATAAAATTAAAAAGTGCTTTTTTTACTTTTTAACCTAGGTGGTCTTGCTTTAGAGGGTCTTTTATTTTATTTTATTAATTAAGCAAGACAATTTACTGACTTCAAGGCCTCGTTAAAAAATTGTTCTTAATGCACATTTTTTGCCGCTTTTTTTTTACTGATAATTTTTTATTTTAAGAAGTTTTAGGTTTAAAAACAATAACAAAAACGAACAATTTATAACAGTGATTCCAAGGACATTTAATTTGAATATAATTAGCTTTATAACCATAACAAAATTTAAATTATTTTTTATATAAAAAACAACTTTTTAACACTGATCTGAACTCTACTAATTTCATAGATATTGTTCGAATTGCTGACCATTGTGTCTGATACATTCTTGGCATAATATTTATAGTCTTCTTGAAGTATTTGAAGTTATTAAGGGGCGCAATTGGCTAAAGTTTTCTGTGATTTCTCTTAAATGTTCAATAGTTTCATACCATCTTGTGTATATTTTACCTTGTAAATAACCCCAAAAATATTCTAAAATTGAGAGGTCCGGAGATCGTGGTGGCCATCGAGTAGGCCCATGGAAGTCTATCCAATGATTAGGGATTAGGGAAATGTTGTTCCATCCAATGTTGTATAACGCGAGAGTTGTTGGCCCGAGCCCCGTCTTGTTACTTGGGCCAAGGGAACATCTTACAAAATAGTCATTTTTTTTGTGGAGGATCTGCATGTATCTTTCAGCATTTAAATTTTATTGATAGACGCAATATGCAATTTTTCTAGTCAAAATGAAACAAGATATATTAAATCCGAACCTTCCCTGGCGTTGCCTGGGAATAATAACGTGCTCATTTTCCTGGGTCTAATATCTTGAATTATGCCTATTGAGGATGTCCGTACTATTAAAATATGCTTCATCTGACCAGCTGCTCTTCCTGTCGAAATTGTTCTCTCTTCCACACATGTTAAGGTCCTAACGGCAAAACTCGACTCTACCCACAGGATCGCCAGAGTAAAGCTGATGCATAAATTTATACTTGTAAAGTGTCAACTTAAATTTATTTAATATTCTTTGCTCATTCGTTTTGTGTGCGCCGACGCGTCGGCGCACACACAACGAATGAGTAAAGAATATTAAATAAATTTAAGTTGACACCTTACAAGTATAAATTTGTGCATCATCTTTCGACGTCTCCCTCTATGCGTCTACAAGACGTCTCTGGCGTAGTTTCAACTGATGCCAAAACATTTACCTCAGACTCTTCATTATTTCTGTTATACCTTTTGAACTTGGGTTTGTTAAAACATCCATAATCATGTGAATTCCTTTATATATTCCGAAACATGGGCTTATCTGGCTGTTTTCTTTCAGGATATCTTAAAGACAATAACTTAAAGACGGAAAAAATAGATATGCACCAATCGAACGATTTGGTCTGCAGGTGATTAGTTATCATTCGATTATTAACACAACGTGTTCTTTCGAATAATCTAGAATAACTAACCACCTATTAATTATTAAGCCATATTTACAATTTAATTGAATCGTAGGCCTGATCCACCTCGTGTGAGTGGACGAACCTTCTTAAAGTAATTAGTTTCTTGAAAAAAAAACGGAAAGCACATCAAAATCGAGATACAAAATTATAGTAATGACGGAAAACATTGTTCCCTCATTTTAAGAGAAATAACTTTTGTAATATTGTATAAGATATAGTACCAAATCTAACATTATACTCTGTGTGCTATAAAGCAAACAGAAACTGAGGATTTTGCATTTTTTGGTTTTGATCGAATGAACCTAAAATCCATTAATATCCAACAAGTCTGTTAAAAATAAATATAATTGGAGTGTACCTTGCTTATCACTTCGATAATCGTCATTTTCTAATTTTAGATTGCAGTATGCGCCATCTTGTACAGTATAATGTAATCAAAAGTCTATTATTTGGAAACATATGGAAGACAGCAAAACACTCGACAAGCGAAAACGAATAAACTGGCCAAGCATTTATTAAACTATGGTAAAAGCAAAGGTTGGTGTTGAAATTTTTAATACAAATATATGTACGTTTAAAGACTGTAATTGATATATGTACTGTCATGTATAACCACGAGGGTCCTGCTCTTATTCCATTTAAACTACGTACTACGTGCCAAATGAACGGTATAATGCAAACTTTAAGTAAAATTTTAAGGCTCCATGCCTTCAAAAGGAATAAGTAACTTTGGCTTTGTTTTGGGTGAACTTTCTAGTATATATTTCCGTCTATCCGACAATCAATAATTTTCAAGAAACATAATGTACAGGGTATCCAAGATAAGAATGTCTATTACTTTGTCTAAGAAACTGTAAGAGATGAAAATATGAACTTTATTGGAGTCAAATGCGCTTTTATTATATTGGGCTTTCTTATATAGGGTGTTTAGTTTTTCTGATACAGATGTCAACTTTTTATTTTAATTGGAATACGAGACCTTGCTAGAGCCCTTAAAGGAAAATTCAGTGATATATAGTTTATTGGGTCTAGCTCTGATAGTCTAGCAAGGTAAACGTATTTTTTTTTTAATAAAAACATAAAAAACGCCAGCTTGCATTAGGATATGTAATATATAATGGAACGATTTTGAAAACTTTATTTTCGAAGTCTTAGAAGCTAAGGCACAAGAAATTAAAATATTTAAATGGCACATTCTGTAAATTTTGCTTGTTTTAAAAATTTGACTTGACTAAATTTTAATAAATACTTCGATACGCATTACTATTTTTTGTTGCTTTATACTTTTCTATATTTGTGGATAATTTGTTATTAAAAAACAACTTTAGTTGTTTTTTATTAAATTAACAGATTTTATCCTTTATTTATTATCTTGCTTACTTAATATTTATAGCTACCAAATTGAATTTAAAAAATCTTCTATACAAGAGTGATTTAAAAAATATAATTCAATATATTTTCAATGTGACCAACATTTTTAGCAATACAACATGTAAGCATTATTTCTAATTTATTAATGGCTTTTCGAACTGCTCCAATTCGGTTTAAAGTTGCAATTTCCTTTCTAATTCCACAGTAGATTTAGTAACGCCTCAATCGCGTTCTGCATATATTACTAGACAACACATAGGATGTTACGGAAAATAATTGGAAATGACGCTAACGAAAAGGTCAGACTCAACATAGATTTCTTATTACTGATATTTTTTTATGTTTATAAAAATTTCTTCTATACAAGAAAAGTTTGCACTTTACCAGTACTGTTTGAAAAATAATCGCAGTGCGGGTCTTGATTTTGTATCAGAAAAACTAAACGCTCTGTATATACCAAAACCACAAAGTTGCTACACAAACTTTTGGAGGGAGTATAAGCCCTATGTTTTATTTCCAAAAGTTCAGTTTCAATTTTATTGTCCTTGTAAAGTTCTCGTATTTGCGAGCCAACGAACATGCGAGAATTTCTTTTTCAAATAAAGAAATTCATTTCCTTGTCTTTGCGTTCCCGATTTCAAATGACGCGACGCGCGACGTTGGCCGAATATATCAGAAATATCCATGTCTTTACAGTCCAACGCCACCTACACTAGAACGCATTGAAACAGCACATTATGAGTCATCATGGATCGACCGAAAAATGTAAACAAACTGTAATGTTCTAAGGTCTTTTTAACATTCTTTTTTTGGTCTTTGAGGGTAATTGTTTTGTTTGGTGGGGTTGAGGGGCTTTAAATTAAAGGGGAATTATTTTGATGTTTGTTTTGATTTATTTTCTGCTCACCTAAATTACCAGGGCGTTACCTTCATCTTGCCCTTCTGCTACCTAATAAGACCTGGTAGGGCAGGACACAAGTTTATTCATAAACATATAAAAATAATTATGGGAAATAGAGAAATAAAATTAAAATCATATCAAAGATAAGGATAAGTTAAAGCTCCGGTTAAAGCTACAACTTAGTAGTAGATGAAAGGAATAACTGAATGACATAATTGTTTTGTATTATGCTTGTTGATATATAATTTCCATTTTTGACAATATGTATGTATTATTAATAATATAAAATATGTGGTTAGTTAATAAATTAATAACAAATGTGATTACAGTTAAATGAAATATGTAGTCCAGGTTGAAAGCAGTTGCAAATTTTAATATCAGCAATAGCGGTTTCCACTTTCTATTTCACGACATTCGATCTTTGATCACATATAAATGTATAAGGGGGTCTTTGATCTTTCTGCGTTTAATGTGGACATTCTCGGAGAGGGACATTAACTTTACTTAAATATGAAGGACAGGTAGTTCACTTCAAATCTCCCACAAGAAACCATTACGAAATATAATAATCATAATATCTACAAGTCATAAAATAATTAAATAAATGAAAAACCGAGTGAAAAATATTAATGTAAACAAATAAGTCGACCATCGATTTGGCTGCTTCATGGTCTTTTAGTGTAGGTGGCGTTGTACAGTCCAGCGAATTGCTTTCAACAGGCCTGGCAGGGCAGTGGTCAGACACTGTGCTTGTGATACGTCTGGCCCGCGTTCGATCCCTGTCGGCGTCGCGACGCAGACGCGTCGGTGCAACACATGTCTTTTTAGTTTTTTTAACGTTATGTTTGTTTATATTTTAAAATTTGGGTTAGTTTTGTTTGGTTGCGCACCCGGAGCGAGCGAAGGGCCATACGTGGAGTGAAATATTAAAAGACTTCTGACTTCGGTCACGAATGCGCAAGTATATACAGTAATGTATGGATAATCCGAACAGAAAGTTGGCAGACCCCGTTCGGTTTATCAAAACGTTCGGATTATAGAATTCATAATAAATGATATATATTAATCATACAAATACATTCCCACCACAAAAAAATTTGGTGTCAATGGCATAACAACTTTCATTTATATTTATACATATGTATTTCAAAATAAAAACAATTTTCTAAGGAAATGGAAAATCTTTCATACATTGGATACATATTACAAGTGCAAAATATTCAGTAAAAGTTCAGATTACAGAATTCGGAATTCAGGATGTTCGGATTATGGATATCATTTTACATATTGTGGCGGTTAGGATTATAGAGTATTTCGGATTATAGGGGGTTCGGAATATCCATACATTACTGTAGCTCGAAACTTTGGTGTACAGGGTGTCCCATTTTCGATTATATTACGGGGTATCTTACTTACGAGTAAAGATAGAGAGTTGCGGTTTTCGCAATACTTTGCTACTTTTTTGTTAAAAGAACGATGGTATAATAAACATTTTCATAGCCTGCTTCGTTTCTAAGATACAGGGCGAAATAAAATAAAGGATTTTGGGACCCTCCTTGTATCTCCGTTATCCTTTAATATATCGCAAAATAAAAAATTGCTCTTATACAGTTTTTACTGTTAATTTTTAGCTTTAAATTATACTTTTTTACGAAACACCCTGTACATTTTTCTTTCGTTTAATTGTAAATTTAATAAGCTTTACAAAAATATATAATACATTATATATATATTAAATAATAAACCTAAAATTCATAATTTCACAAAATGTGTCCCTGTACGACACAATTAGGATCCACTGACTCAAAAGCACGTGAGATATCAAACAGCAAAACCATTACATGCTCATTTCTGTCTATGTATTCAAAAATGTGCTGTGTTAATTCCACTCCAGCGGTATCTGTAGATAGGCCTCTACGAAAACCGTGCTGACTGTCGGAGAAAACATTATGAGCATTAAGGAAATGTGATTTTTTGTCATGAATCACTTTTACAAAAATCTTTGAAAATATACTAAGAAGTGCGATAGGTCGATAATTTTCCATATTATTTTGCTCTCCCTCTTTAAAAATTGGTACAATCACTGATTTTTTAAGTTGTTCGGGAAATAGGCCTTGTTCCCTTGATTTATTTATAATGGTGAGAATATTATCGAAATCTCTTCAACATGTGCTTCTATAAGACAAACAGGAATGTTATCAGGTCCAGTTGATTTTTTATTTGGTAGAGATTTAATTATATTTGCGATTTTTTTGAGGTAGTCGGTAAGAAGAACAGTCTGAAACATTTTTCCCAAAAGTACATGTGTCCGATAGCTGGGTGCCAAAATGGGTATATAGTTTATCTTTACAACACCAGAAAGATATTTACCAAACTCATTGGCAATATCATTCTTATCCGATAATGTTTTATCTAATATGTTTATTTCCGTTATTAAATTTACTTTTGTTTGTTTATTATTGAGTGTGTTTATGAGATCCCAGCCTGCTCTTGTTTTATTTTTCGCCTCGTTAAGGAATTTATTGTTTACTGCTATCTTTTCTTTTCTTATTCTATATCGAATTCGTTGTTTAAGTTCTTTATATTTTACATGAAAAAGAGCGTCACTCGTTCTTTTTCTTAGCCAATTTAGGTTGACTAATTCTTCTCTTTGCATTAAGAGCTCATCAGAAAATCTTACTCTATGCGATTTACCATGACTTTTTCTTTGTTGCAATGGAAAAGTGGTATTAAAACAAGCCAGAAAGCCATCAAATAAGGCTGATGTCAAACCTATTATACTTGATTGACCAAGTGCATCATTCATTAAAGAACCAAGACAAAGTCTAAATTCAGCCAAGGTAATCTTATCAAAAGTCCAAAATGAAAAAGTTTTACAGGACGATAGGTCAATAGGGATGATTACATTAATATTTATTAGCTGGCCGTAGTGGTCTGAAAAACCTAGTTCAAAGTTAATACAGCTAAGAAAATCATCGTTAGAAGCAACATAATCAATTATTGATGAAACCACTCTGTTGTTTCTAATACATTCACGGGTAGGCAGTTTTATTAAAGAGTTTAAATTAAATGAAGAAAAGAGATCAAACAACATCCCTTTATGAGTGGTTTCCTCCAAAGCATTAACGTTTAATATCGCCGCACAAAATAATATCCTTCGAGAAACTTGATGCTTTACAGAATATATCTGATTATATATCCACAAAATTCACCAAAGATAGTAACGGTGGACCAGATACATTTAAAATACAGTAGATATTTATTTTTACAGCATAGTATTCCAAAATATGCTTGGCGGATAAATTGTTTAGTTTTGACAGTACTTTTATGCTTTCCAAATATGTATCAGGCACAAATACCTCTGACCCACCATGTTCAAGTTGATCCCTACATAAGGCACTTACCATAACATATGCATCTATATGAATACATTTTAATTGTTCAGTGAAACATAACCAAATAGGTCTTTTTGAAAAGCTGGCTAGCATTGTACAGATAAGGTTTATTTTGTCGTTTAGAGACTGTAGATTTAAATGAAGAAAAAAATCATTAGACTGCCTAATAAATTCTAAAGAAGATATTTTGTGAGCTAAATCAATGGGCTTTGGCAAAATTCCGGGAATAAAAAACGATAGTCCTATGATAAGGAGAGATTACCTGTGTTATTTCCCAAAATAAATGCAGAGTTTGATAGATTTGTTACTGGATGATCAACAATGTGGCTTTCTGAAAGGCTATTAACAGCATCTGATAAACTAATTAAATTGTTGAAAGGGCAGTCAGTATCGACTTTAATTGGGTTTTTTCCGTTGTTATATTATCTACATCTATTTCCGCCTGACTTGTTTTATTTAGCTCAATATTTTGCTTAAACGTCTCTTTTAAGTTACGATCCCCTAGTAAAACTTTTGACATTCGTTGAGTTATTTTAAAGTTAGAAAGCCTGAAATATGTAAAATCATTACCCTCAAGAATGAAACGTTCGTGCGCAATACAGATTTGCCTTTTCCATTAGTTTCCCCCAATTACGCCCTGTATCTAAGAAACGAAGCGGGCTATGAATATTTTGTTTATACCATCGTTCTTTTCACAAAAAAGTATCACAGTATTGCAAAAACCGCAACCCTCTATCGTTACTGGTAAATGAGATACCCCGTAATATCATCGAAAATGGAACACCCTGTACGTAGACGTGAGTCCTTCTCCGCGGCGGAAGATGTAGAACATAGCATTAATCCCAACTCATCAACACTACTATTGGTCAGAACGTATTGTCCACGTTCTCTTGATTCGGGTACGTGACCAGGCAATTTGGATGTTCAAGGTCAGTATATAGATTACCCAAGTAGAAGTTATTCAATTAAAACATTAATTTGACAATGTACACATATGTAGAAAATGGGATCCATTTAAATTTATTTCCAGGCCTAACGTATAATTTATATTTTATACTATAGAAAAAAATCGTTCTGCATCCTACACACTTTTATGTCAACACCGCATTGTCAGAAACATAGATTGTCATGCTAAAGCTTCATTTATTGAAGAATGCCAGAGTACGAAAACATCTTTTTATGCAAACTAAATGAAAATATAAATCATTTTTGAACAATGGATTTTTTTTAAAACCATTTAATCTCAATTTACCGCCCTATACAAATTTGTTTCAGTTATAATATAATCCGTGCAAATGGACGCATTTATCAAATAATTTGCTCAACCATAGCATTTCATTATGTTAGCATGGTTCCTTTGTAAAATAAGTAACTTTAAACTTTCATAAAAAAATTGCCTTTTTTTCCTGAACTCGATGCAAATTAATTGACAAACGATTCAAAACTTTCTCAGTTTTTTTTGACATTTTGGTAGATCCATTCACATTGAATAAAACATAACCATACAATTCATGAATTGTAAAAGAGTAAGGTAAGAGAATATGTCGAGCAATAAATTTTATGTTCTCAAATAAGGCATATTTATGTAAATTTGAACACATTTGTTGAATAATAAAAAACAATATTAGTGTGACATCTAATTTTTAAAAGTCGTCCAATCGGACAACTAAAACGATGCCTTTGAAAAATTATATTTCTTGCATTCACCTACTGACAAAGAATATTATAGAATTTTCTTTGCTACTGATTAACTAGAAACTGGATTATAACATACTTGCACAATATAAAAAAGTGTTACCATCTGTGTTTCAGATGTTCGAGAATATTAGAATAGATATTTTATTATACTTTAATTACTATCCATGACTTAAGAATTCCTACAATATTCAGCAGGATCCTCAAATCATAATTTAAATAGAGTGTATTAATAAAAGTGATTATTTAAGGGCCACTACTTTGAACTCCGATTAGTCACTTTAATCACTCGCTAAATCAATCAATGTAATGACCTTAATGGATGTTTGAGGTCCAAAACACCGATTGATTTAGCAGTGACTAATCGGAATTCAAAGTAGTAGCTCTAAATGTCCTTCAGTTTTGCTACATTGTTTATTATATATGTATGGATAATTAAATGTCATCTACTTCAATATGGCCATAAAATTTAAGACTTTTGATGTTATTTCCATAAATATATTGAAAGAGAGAAATTCCTCTTGCTCCAAACACGAATAAAATACAGTGATATTTTATCTCATCATCGCCAGTCAAAAAGCAAAAGATTTCAATGAGAACACAGAATAATGTATTTTCCCCCATTTTAATTCAAAAGGCAGAATATATTTTTAGTTTTGTAGAATATTTCCAGGCGTTGTGTTTCCCTTTACAGGAATAACTTTCTTGGCAATTATGGAAATTCATAGAAGTTTTAACTAGAAAAGGCTATCACAATTGAAAAATGTATTTCAGAAATCATTGTATGTATTTTATAAATTTTATTTGATTAAACAGTTATAAAAATATCTCTATTAAACATCCATCAGTAATTATTACTAAAGTATATCCTTAAAAAATGAGTACATGAATTTCTTAATTTTGACTGCCCCTTAATTATTTTTATTACATTAAATTAATGTTAAATGAAATAATCAAAATATTGTTTAATGATTGAATAGATATTATCTTTAAATATTTTACACTAACAAAACTGAAATTGGTGTCAGTTGTAATTTAACATATCTAAGAAAAATAATTTGTATATTTATTGCATCTACAACATTTTGAAAATTATAAAATTTTTAACATTAGAGCGTTTACCTGCTATTCCAAAATAAGTTTATTGATTTGTTGCAAAAAGTTGTCAATAGTTCCAGTGGCACTACAACTCGATTAATAAATAATTAGCAATTAACATTTACTAATTGAACCATGTTATTTATTTAAATATATCTAATTCATAAATATGACAATTAAGCGCATTTAAATTATTAGGATAAACGCCATATACAAAAGTACAAAAATTAAGTAAGACTTCAAACTGAAAAATATCAAAAACAATCAAAATACTTGCAGAATATTGCGAAAAACCATTTTTTTTTTCTAAATTCAAAAATATGGCTTTAGCGACAGCTGTCAAAGACATTTAGCTTTAAATCTTATTTACTTCTAAAACCTTCTCCATTGTTTAATAATTAAATAATTTAAATAATATTATTTACATTTAAAAACACACAGCCTAAATACAAAATCCGTACAACAACATTTAAATTCCATTTGGATCTCGAAAAATTATTAGAGATAGAGAATTAGTTACATTGTGGCAAAGGCGAAATGTTTAATTCCTAATTAAATATAGGAAAGTTGAAAAAATTTCGAAAAGTTCTGGAGATAACTGAAAAAATCAGTTTTCATTTCTTCGAAATAAAAATGTTATTGCGCTCATAAATTAGCTTAAATATCACGTCGATTAATATGATTTTTGAAAAAATATTTTAGTGGTTCAATTTCAGAAATTAAGCCTAATTCTTCCTACCAAAGCATATTAAATTTAGTTTTCGAATTTACATTCAAGATCTCTTCATTCACCTTATATACAAAATATTTATAAAGTCGAATAAAGATTATTTGTGGATAAATGTTAAACATCGTAATTATGCATGTTAGATAATATGATTAGTATAAAATTTGTCTCTTTTAGTCAGTTATATGTATAATAAATATCTTTTTATAGTTATATTACTGTTAAATTTTGTTATTTTTACATGTGTATTGAGGTGAATATCAAAAATAATATACATTTATAAAATCATGGGATGTTT
The DNA here is from genome assembly GCA_016904865.1 of Pissodes strobi. NCBI lineage: Eukaryota > Metazoa > Arthropoda > Insecta > Coleoptera > Curculionidae > Pissodes > Pissodes strobi. The sequence goes on from MU182301.1 coordinate 202,668, forward strand.
TTGTTAAATATCATTTCTTTGCCTAAGATATAGGTGGTAAGAATACTGGGAGGTTTACTTCAAAAAATTTTGTGGTGAGGAGGGAAAATATATTCATAATATATAAACCGGTTCATAAATGAACTTAGGCATCTAAGGTCTAATTTTTGGACCATTGTCTCGGAACTTTTATTATAAGTCGATCATTTGAAGGACGTAATCACATATTTCAAAAGTAGTGCATATTTAACGCGCCTGCGGTAATAAATACCGTAATTTCATTCAGAACTTACGCAAAACATCTAAATTATATTCACTATGCTAAATTGAAGTATTTGTAACTAATGCATTTTATAGAGTTATTGATTAGACAAGGCTTTCAAATTATGAATAGCCCCAGTAGTTAGTATCAAGCTTGACAAAAGTCAAACATAACTCAGTTCTTCAAAAGAAGGGATTTATTCTTTTTTGGCTATTAAGATCTACTATTGTCTCGGGACGGTTTCGCAGTTTTTATTGAAAGTCGATTATTAGAAGACTTACATCGCATAATTCAAAACTAGTGCATTTTTGGCGAGTTTGCGGTTATAAATACAGTAATTTCATGCAGAACTTACGCAAAAGCTTTCAAATTATATTTACTATGCTGTATTGAATTATTTGTAACTAGTGCGTTATACATAATGATTAATTACACAAGGAGCTCAGAGTATGAATGGCCCCAGTAAGCACCAAATTTTACAAAAATCAGACATATCTCAAATCTTCAAACGAAGGAATTTTTTTTGCTACTAGGATGTAATTTGGACCATTGTCTCGGGACAGTTTTGCAATTTTTATTGTAAGTCGATTATTAGAAGACTTACGTCGCATATTTCAAAAGTTGTGCATTTTTGCCAAATTTGCGGTTATAAAAACCGTAATTTGATTCAGAACTCACGCAAAAACTCCAAAATTATATTCACTATGCTGAATTGCAGTATTTGTAGCTAGTTCATTATACAGAATGATTGGTTAGACCAGGAGTTCAAAGTATGAATAGCCCCAGTAGTTAGCACCAAATTTGACAAGAACCAAGCCTAACATCAATCTTCAAAAGAGAGGATTTATTTTCTTTTGGCTACTAAGATGAAATACTTGGACCCTTCTCTCGAGGAGGTTTCGCAATTTTTATTGTAAATCGATTATTGGAAGACTTACATCGCATATTTTGAAAAGTTGTGCATTTTTGTCGCGCGTGCGGTTATAAATATAACGTAATTTCTTTCAGAACTCACGTAAAAACTGCCAAATTATATTCACTATGCTGAATTGAAGTATTTATAAAGAGTGCAATAAACAAAGTGATTGATTAGACAAGGAATTTAAAGTATGAATAGCCCCACTAGCACTAAATTTGACAAAAATCAAACATAACTCAAATCTTCAAAGGAGAGGATTTATTATCTTATGGCTTCTTAGATGTAATACTTGGACCATTGTCTTGGGACGGTTTCGCAATTTTTATTGTAAGTCGATTATTAAAAGACTTGTATCACATATTTCAAAAGGTGTGCATTTTTGCCGGATTTGCGGTTATAAATACCGTAATTTCCTTAAGAACTGACGCAAAAACTCCCGAATTATATTCACTATGCTGATTTGAACTATTTGTAACTAGTGCATTACCTATATAGCGAGACTGATTAGACAAGGAGTTCAAAGTAGGAATAGCCCCAGTAGTATGTACCAAATTTGATAAAACCAAGCATAACTTCAATCTTCAAAAAAAAGGATTTATTTTCTTTTGGCTAATAAGATGTAGTACTTGAACCCTTGTCTCGAAGCGGTTTCGCAATTTTTATTGTAAGTCGATTATTAGAAGACTTACATCGCATATTTTGAAAAGTTGTGCATTTTTGCCGCGCCTACGGTTAGAAATAATGTAATTTCATTCAGGACTCACGTAAAAACTCCCAAATTATATTCACTATGCTGAATTGAAGTATTTATAAAGAGTGCAATATACAGAGTGATTGATTAGACATAAAGTTCAAAGTATGAATATAGCCCCAGTAGTTAGAACCAAATTTGACAAAAAAACAAACATAACTCAAATCTTCAAAGGAGAGGATTTATTCTCTTTTGGCTTCTAAGATGTAATACTTGGACCATTGTCTCGGGACGGTTTCGCAACTAGTCGATTATTAGAAGACTTGCATCGCATATTTCAAAAGGTGTGCATTTTTGCCGAGTTTGCGATTATAAATAACGTAATTTCATTCAAAACTCACGCAAAAACTCCCAAATTATATTCACTATGCTAAATTGAAGTATTTGTAACTAGTGCATTATACAGAGTGATTGATTAGACAAGGATTTCAAAGTATGAATAGCCCCAGTATTTAGCACCAAATTTGACAAGAATGAAACATAACTCAAATCTTCAAAAGAGGAGAATTTTTTTGGCTACTATGATCTAATACTTGGCCCATTGTCGCCGAACGGTTTGGCAATTTTTATTGTTAGTCAATTAAAAGACTTACATCGGCCGTTTCAAAAGTTGTGCATTTTTGCCGAATTGCAGTTATAAATATCCTAATTTTATGCAGAACTTAGGCAAAAACTTTCAGTCTATATTCACTATGCTGAATTGTATTTGTAGCTATTAAATTCTTCAGAGTTATTGGTCAGACAAGAAGTTCAATGTAGGTATGAATAGCCCCAATAGTTAGCACCAAATTTGACAAAAAACCAAACATAACTCAAATCATCAAAAGAGAAGATTTATTTTTTAACCATTTAGATGTAATTTGAACCATTGTATCAGGACCCCTTTACAATTTTATTGATAGTTTATTATTTATTAAATGGTGTATTTTGGCCGTCTGCAGTTAGAAATGGAGCAAGTACACTCAGAACGTATGCAAAATCTAAGTTATGTTCACTATGCTGAATAAAATCATTTGTGACAAGCGCATTTTACAAGGTGATTAGACGAGATTTTCAAATTAATTCCAAACTTGACAAAAATCGAACAATGCTCAAATCTTCAAAATGGAGGATTAATTTTTATTGGCTACTAAAATTTAATGCATGGACCACTCTCGCGGTATGTTTTCGCAATTTTTGTTGTAAGTAGATTATGAGAAGACTTAGGTACAGGTTTTGTTTTGTATATTGGCCCCCCTTTATCTTTTTTAATTGATATTTCTGAAAAAAGTGTTTAAAACAAAAGTTTAATGATTTAAAGCAGATTTTTAGAAAAACTATTTTTTTCATCTACAGGGTGTTCCAGAAAGTTTGGACTTGGTCATATTTTCTTATTGCAAATTGCTACCCCTCTTTTTTCGTAGATTTTTATATTCTCCTTACAATTCTAATCATTTTTTATGTAACACCCTGTACCTAACTTTGTCGCATAAAAAGATAATGACTAAAGAAAGTTGCGTTTTTTTAAATGAATAATAAAAATTAAGTAAACATAGGTACTGACCTTAAACTGGTCATTCACCGTGATTGTTTTAATCGTAGGTAGATTTTCTATCAATATAAAATTATTATCTACTACAACTATTTATAACTGTTCAACATTTCAATACACTTTATAAAAATACCTCTGGATTTGATTTATACTGTTGATAATAAATTGAGAATGATTCTCGTTGGTGTCCTCAATGGCCTCAATTATTCTTGTTTGTAAAACCTCTACGTTTTCCATGGGAGTTTCATATACTTTATTGTCCAATCGATTCCCATAAGAACGAATCAAGCGGTGTCAAGTCAGGGCTATTCGGCGACCATCTAATCGGTCCAGAGCGACCAATCCACGTTTGATATTTCCCATTAATGTAATTTATAACCGGAAAAACTTTGTTCGCTGGGGCTCCATCCTGATGCCATATAATTTCGTTGTATTCACGGAGTATAAGTTGTCCAGAAAATTTTGTGCATCATTGGTCAATAAATTTAAATATTTTCCTCCATTTAAGAAACCGTCAATAAAAATTGGCCCGATAATTTTATTATCTAAGAGCCCACACCACACATGTAACGAACTTGCATTTTAATTTCCCTAGCTACTCGAGAGTTTTGAGTTATCCAAAATCTTACGTTTGTCCGGTTATGAATCCCTGCAGTGCTGAATGTGCAATCGTCATAATGTTTCTTTAAAAAAATTGTTGTCATCTTTTAACAATATTATTTCTTGACAAAATTCTTTTTTTATCTTGTGTTAATTTTTGCACTGGTTGGAAACTGTTGCTAAATTCCCTCCTCGCTGCATATGCATTTTTCTTATTCTTATAGAATATCCGAAGAATATCGCATTTTTCCGCATCTGTGTATGGCATTTTTTAATGGCATTGATGGAAAGTCTATCTGACATTGAAACAATCACGGTGAATTACCAGTTTAAGGCCAGTACCTATGTTTACCTGATTTTTATTATTAAATTTTGGAAAACGGCGATTTTCGTAAATCAATATCTTTTTATACGTCAAAATTAGGTATAGGGTGTGTCACATAAAAAATGTTTAGAATTGGTAGGAGAATACAAAAGTCTAATAAAAAAATGGGGTACCAATTTAAAATAAGAAAATGTGACCACGCCCAGACTTTCTGGAGCAACCTGTAGATGAAAAAAAGTTTTTCTAAAAATTTGTTTTAAACCATTAAACTTTTTCCTTAAACACTTTTTTTAGAAACATCAAATAAAAAATATAAAGGGGGGTCAATATATATATATATA
>MU182301.1:242375-304935 GCA_016904865.1 Pissodes strobi
AATAAAGTATTACATTTTGATAGCTATTTTATATGGGATGAAAATTGTTTGAATTGATTTGATCGATCATTCCAGTTTGAAAACTTGTAGAGCATCTAAAGCCATCTCTAAGTCAAGATCGAATATTTTTTAAAGTTTTCCTCTTCATATATCAGGCGCTAATTATTATAATTAAATGAGCTATGCGGGCACAAATCCAAACTGTCTATTTTAGGAAATATAGCACCCAGAGCTTCGGATAAGCCGATTTTCAGCCTGGAATGAATATTCAGGAGTAAATACAGCGGTTATCGGTTTCGGTTGACAACGTTGACAGCTAAGTGTGACGGCATAACCCCCTACCACTCAATGACCGCAAAAATAGCTGAAATGAGTTGGTTAAAATATTGATAGTTGCATGCAGTTAATAAACTGACTTGTGTTAAAATTTTCAAAAGACTTCGTAAAATTGGTATACAAAAAGAGTGTTATGATTTCACTTTTTTTTGTTCAAACAGTACCTAACCAATGCAAGCAAAGCTTCCATCATACCATTAATCAAATTTGTTGCCGTCTCCAAGTCATCAACCTCTACTAACATTTCTGCTCCTTCATAATTTAGAGCTAATTGATATTCAGCTTCTTCCAACTTCACAACTGCAAAATTATTAAACCACAAAAAAAATATAACTTCACACAAAAAATAAAAACATTCTTATAACCTCAAATGCTATATAACCGAAAGATTAACCCAAGTCCAAAGAGTGGTAATAAGTGGTAAATATCAAAGGCAAATCAGTGTGACGTCACAATTTCCCCTACTTTGATTATAACCGAGAACCCCGAAATGCATTGGTAAGAACCAAGTTACAATCATTCCAGGCCGAAAATCGGCTATAGTGTCTTAGCAGTATACTGCTGTAAAATCTCTATTCGCTTCATAACAGAAGATTTATCTGGGTCAATAATCATCCTGTAAATATTTAAGTTGAGACTGTCGACATCTGGAACACTTCACTACTATTCTGGATCGAATCCAAGTTGTTATATCTAAGTAATGGCACTAGGTGCATGATGAAATTATCCTACTTGCGCTTTCACTTCAAGTTTCGTCTCAAAATATGATACCATGTACTATTTCAATGTAGCTTATCATCGGCAGATCATAAACTTCTCACAATTAGTGCCGGATTTCGCATTTGGAAATAGGATTGCTGAAGTTATTAGAATGTTACCGATATAATTTAACAATTTGTGGGATTTTAAATATTTTAAATCTACATAAACTCAATTAATTGTATCAGGAACAATTATTTAATGAGAAAATCACTGAAGTTACTGATACACAGATGTAAACATGGCAGCGTTTGTACAATACCTCTCGCAAAGGAGGTATTGGTTTGTAAGTCAACCGTTTTTTAATTAATGAAGACAAAGTTGTGTGTTCTAAACAGCCTAACTGAAGCCTATCGAATCGTTAGGATAGCGATATCTAGTGTTGCTAATCACCAACCACTGTTGAAAAGCGATGACTTAATAAACTTCGCACTGGTCTATTGTGATTGGTCGTGTTAACCTATTCCAGTAAGCGTGTATCATATTCGCAATTTTCTTCTCATTTATAAACGACTGCCTGCGCAGCGTTGTTATTTGGAAGTGACGATGACGCGGACGGTGGCGAACAGGGGAACATAATTAGAAACGTCGCACGTGAGGTAATTGCTCACGTTATTGTTGTTTCTGTTGAACATCGAACGGAACGGGGGAAATTTTAGACCGGTGTTTCTTAAAGTTGTATTAAAGGTCATAGTGACCTCTCAAGTCTTTCCACACCTTCTATATCACCTGACAAGAAAATACCACGATTGTTATATAGAGATGAAATAGGTGGTGGCGATTTTTAAATAAGTCGATGAGCAATAGAAAATTTAACTTTAGTAAAATTCCGACCTGCAAAACAGTACTTATCTCTAAAATAGATTTTCCTAACAAGTATAAAATCTTTTATACTTGTTACGCGCAAGAAAATTTATTTGGCGCAAGTGCCAAAATAAACCAAATGATTCATTGAGAGACGAAGTATTTTTTTACTGGCGTGCAAATTATCTTTCAACTATAAGGCAATACAGGCAAGAAGGCCTTTGTATATAATGATATGACAGTGAACAAATGTTGGCAAAGCGAAAACGTTACTGGTATTGTTCACGGAAACCCCTCTAGCAACCAGCTAGTTGTGGTGCATGCTGATTCAGGAGCTGGCTTTGTTCTAAGTGCCACTCTAGTTTGGGTTAGCTTGGGACTAACAACTGGAAACCATCATGAATAGATGAATAATGATAGTTTTGGAAAATGGCTTATAGAAAAGCTTCTGACTAAGGTTCGTCCAGAATCAGTCATGGTATTGGATAATGCCCCTTATGATTCTTAGACACAAGATAAAGTAGCAAATAAATACTCTGCAAAATCTCATATGCTCTCATGACTTCAGATGAAATATCTCAAATTTTATCTTATATAGAGAAAATTTTAATTATATATAGTAATCTCAGCTAGAAAGCCTAGAAAAAAATATGGACTTGACACCCTATTACGGGGAGCCCCGGAGAGTCGTGTTACAAAGCCCGGCCCCTGTCGTGGGGTCGTTTGAGCACCACCCGTTCTAGCCAACTAAACGGAAAAAGCTCTGCTGGTGTTGTACATGATGGCTAGGTCAGCTCATAAAATTAAACGTTACTTAGTACTTAATTTCAAACTATCAAGAAAACCAGAATAATGGGATTATAATGAAATCACTTAACCTATCAAGAAAACACAATCTAAAAATTTAAAGAACAATATATTTGCTACTAAGTTCTTTCTTTTTTTAAAAAAACACAGCAACAATCTATCTGGAGAAAAAAGTTAAATTAAAATGTGGTTAGTTAAAGACAAAAGAATGTTAAATGAGTGTTAAAGTAATTGATAAAATAAACGGAGTACAATATGGAGATTGTACAGAGACCAATTCGGTTGGAAATACTCGGTTCTGTATGCCTTACCACTAAATGCACTAAATACTACTTATTAAAGTGATCACTTGACGTTAACTAAGCTAATTACAACTAGGTATGCGTGCGCTAATAGCTGCAATGATTTTGAGTATAGCAATGATAATATGCCGCAATGAACGGACACAATAATTAGATCAAAAAAACTTGATAAGTTAATAAAGGAACCAAACTAGAATAAAACTATTGAAAGCGTGGCTGTCCCTTGATTCATATTATAAAGAGATAAAATTCAGAGCGGTTATATCACTAGACTAATGAATGAATAGAATAAAAATATCGAGCCAGCGCTTGATTTTTATTAAAATGAGAGAAAATTCATTCGAACTCGGCGTTCAATGTTTGATATATATTAATGAAAGAAAACGAAGAGTGTTTATATTATTGGCTCTCGATGGCCCCGAGGGAAGATCTAGCCGAGGTGTCTCGATAGCTTGGGGTCGAGATAAGTGCTGGTAAAAGCTACTTCCAACCCACTAGAACCGGGTGACTCTAGCGGCAGGTAAAGGTCGTGGCCTCCGAGAAAGGGGTTGTACCCTCCGGAAAAAGTTGTGGCCGAGGTGTCTCGATAGCTTGGGGTCGAGATAAGTGCTGGTAAAACCTACTTCCAACCCACTAGAACCGGGTGACTCTAGCGGCAGGTAAAGGTCGTGGCCTCCGAGAAAGGGGTTGTACCCTCCGCAAAAAGTTGTGGCCCTTCAATAAAAGTTCTGGCCCTCTGGAAAAACCCTCGATCTTGTGTGAGGGCTAACTATGAGAGATTCGACGGCCTCGGTCTTGTATGACGAACGTGGGAAGCCTCTAATACAGCAGTATCTAAATCCCGACTAATCGGTCGTGTTAAAACACAAACAGAAAATCAACACAACAAATCCCCAAAGAAAGGGTAGTATTCAATCACCATAAAATGTTGTCTTTACGACTATATTATAAGAAGGCTTCTCTCCTCGCCAAACGATCAAACTAAAAAAACTCTCGACCGTTTTCGTCAATTTGCCTTGGCTTACGTCCGATTAAGAAGTAGGGATGGACTGAAACAAGCCGAGCGATTTCGATACGGTGAATAATTCTAAGACAATAAACGCCTTAATTCTCGCTTATTATGATGATAAATGACGACGGAGGCCACAATTAGTTCATTGAAATCAAGCCATTTAAGAAACACCATTAGAATATTCCCTAACAGAACGGCAAACTTTTAAGAATTTAAATCGACAGCCGCAAATATAATAAGTAGTACATTTCCACTACTCGGGACGAACAATCGAAGGTCGCAAAAAGTGCACCTATACTAAAATATGAATCGACAAATTTCATGCAGCGTATTTACAGGTTTTATTACCAGAATTCCTTAAAATAAAATATATAAATCGGTTGGCTGGCGGTTCCACAATAATGTAATATCAATCAAGCCAAGCCATTCCAACAATATTGTGCATCACTTATCAACTAAAATAAATAGTCACAACGAGTTATAAAAGCTAATACAAATATATTGTTAACCTATACTTAAAATATAGTTAATTTAGATTAAAAGAAAAATGCGGCAATTTCGCGTATCAACAGCAAATCGAATCAATAAATTTAGAATTAATAAACCAAAGAGTGCAAAATACAGCATATTTGTTTCTATAAAATTTCTATATAAATGAAATTTTAAAAATATTTGACATTGACAAAATCGAATTGTCACAATGTAGTGATGATGACACATAATCTTTTTTAGAAGAAGACAGCGATTTAGAAGGGAATAGAACCATCACAATCGCAGCCATCAACCTCAAAAATAGCATAATTGTACTTTTAAATAATGAAAATTTGTTCATACTATTTCTCTTTTTATTTACTGTGATAATAAATTAATTAATGCTTGGATTCCTTACTCGCCGCTCCTAATTTAAAGTGATTTGAGCACTTTTTATACATCAACCGTAGACCCCTTGATTTTCTTTAGAGTCTCCCACTTTATTTAATTTGAAATTTGAGCTTTACCGACGCGCTTCAGTTAGTAGTGGATATATCCCAAAGTGTATTCCACGTTTAACTTAGGTGACAACCAGTTATTCTTTATTACTTCATGCAATTGATTACAATATCATACTGCCAGTTCCCCATGTCCTTAAATTACAAATACTAGGTTTATTGAGCCCTCTGCATTGTATTGCCATTAGATAATGTGTACCTGCCGTTAGACCATGAGTGCAACAAGCATTTTTATTATTTTTTAAGGACTTCGGGTATGCCTTGAGTTAGTTTTACTTAGTATTTGTTGCTCTGCTCCTGGACCAAGCGGAACGGAGGGAAGGCATGTTGTTGTAATATTTGAAGGCACGTAACAAAGTAATTTACATTTCCTCATAATCACACATTTTGGTATTTATCTTCAAGTGTTTAGTTAGTCCGCGCGCGAGCAGATGTTTATTATCGGGACTCGTCGCTAATATGCATTATTAGATCTCTTGATTGACCACTGAAAAATTATAATAAATTTGAAGAGGTTATAATTCTCATATATAATATAACGAGTGCATTGAAAATTATCGGTAATTTTTGGGAAATCAGAATGAATGCTTTTGCTTGCTCCAAATTGCATGAATGCTGATTTCCCAAAATTTACCCATAATTTTCAATGCACGAGTTATAGGAGGAGAATTTCATGAACCAAATTTGCAATGAATGAAAATTTAACGTCGTTGTCACAAAAAAGTAGCTGGTGTCATATTTTCATAGATAAGGTGGAATTAAACCGGATTAAACATTACTAATTATGTCCTTAGCAACTAAATAACAAAATAATATTTGTCAAACAAGCAAGAAATAATGTCACGTTTCGGCAATATCTCGATGGATAATATAGCCCAAAATATCGCAAATGTAACGCCAGTAAATACTAGACCATCTAAGTCGTCTATATGGTTGCAGTTCCAATTATTTTGCAAAGAAAAGGCATATGTTTTGGACCGGGACACATCTGAAGAACATTTAGAGGTAATAATGAAGGATTGGGCATCCAATATGAGAAAAAAAAATGGTGAAGAATATAAGGAAGCCGTTGTAAAAACTCTGTGGAACGTAACTGCGAAATTATTAAAAGAAAAGTACTGCAATGAATACGGTAGGAAAATAGACCCTTTTACTGATATTTCCTTCAAACCTGCAAGAGATGCTCGAAATGCTACCAGAAAAATGTTACAAAAAAAGGCCGAAAAAAGATCAACCAGCGCGGTAGCCTTTAATTATGAGCAGTTTTTGAAAATGGTCAAATTATGGGATGAAAACACACCGGAAGGGCTGCACAAGAAGATTTTCCATGTTGTTTCTTATAAGGTTGCTTGGCATGGCGGTGAAGCTGCAAACTGTTTATTAGAATATTTTAACGAGGATGGTTTGGGTCGACTTGAATAAAACCCAATTTTTCGAAAACTGCTCAAGGTGGAGCTCGGCATTTAACAGACAGTAAGTGGTTGATTCAAAATAAAGTAAACCTAGATATCTGCCCAGTAAGACTTTTTAAAAAACTTGTTTCTAAACGAGGACCTAACATTAAAACGAATAGATTCTTTTTGACATCAAATCCTCAATGGCAAGATAACGGTATATGGTTCAAAAATTCGCCGATTGGACGAAACGAAATTTCTAAATGGACAGCAAAATCGGCTGAAAAGGCAGGAATAACATCAGATAGTAAAGTTAAGTACACCAATCATTCGCATAGATCAGCAGTAGTTAGCCATTTATCACAAAAGGGAGTTGATGCTTCAAGAATAGTGAAAATGACAGGTCATTCGAATATAAGCTCAATCAAACCTTATCTGCAATTAAGCTCAGAGTTTCACAATACACTTGTGAGTATAATGAGGGAACCCGGAACCTCCATCGAAGGACAAATGGAGGTGCCCCATCAACCCTCGGCATCAAATAGAAATACCATTGTTATTAATTATAACAACTGTGTTATTAATTGCCAAAATTTTAATAATAAATAATTTGTATTGTTTTATAGATTTGTTTTTCTGAAATAAGCTGAACTAAATGAATGCTTATTTCTTTATTTCATTGAATATGACTTTGACAGAAAAATTATCGCGATAATTATTGTGACAGAAAAATTATCGCGATATTTTTTTTTAACACATAACTATGGTGACACCTACCAAAATAGTAATTTTAATTGTTAAAATATACATTTTTGCGGTTGAATAAAATTCTCATTAAAATAACAAAAATTTCCCACAAACAGCTTCGTTTTTGATATTTAGACTGATGAAAATGACATATAAAATAAAATTATTTTTTCAAAAATGTAAAAACACGTTGATTTTTTGTTGAAATTTAGTTGATATATTATGTTCAACAAAAGTACTCTTTTATATAAATTATTTTAACTTATCAGAAGCATGCGTATAGGTAACCTATTTTTGGCTTTTTCTAATAAAAGTGGTAAGTCAATCGTTTTTGATATTATTTTGATAATATTTTATGCAATACCTAATAACAATTAGCAATAATAATCTCTTGATTTATTTTGGCACCAACAATAATTTTTGAGAAAAAGATATATTTTTGATGCAATCTTTGAATTTAAATTGGTTGACCTTAAAGTTGCTGGAACGTATCTAATTGAAGGAAAAGAAAAAAATTTCATACAATAATTATCGTCTAAATTGTTTTGTTTTTAACATACAAGAAGTGCAAAAAGTATTGCTTCTGAAGATCTCTTAATATGTCAGAGACGTGCTTGCAAAGAATTTTCATTTATTTTATATAAATCCTTTTAGGCAACTGATTTTTTTCAATTTAAGTGATCTATAATGAATCACTCTTAAAAACTACAGATATGTATATCATAGTTTGAAAAAATGCATCTTTTTAAATTATCTTTATAGTAAAAAGAGTATAATTTGAACCAAAAACCAAGAGAAATTACTTTATTATCATTTAGAATTTAAGCCAACATACTAAATAAACTTTTTATTTCCTAAACTATTTGATAACTATTTTTTAAATACTATTATTTTTAGAACTTATTGAGGAAGAAATAATAAAAAAAAATACAATATATGTTCCATATTACCTCATTGCTCTTCTTCTCTTAATACCTCACGAACTTTGTATTGTAATGCGATCGCAATATGCAAGATTGCATAACTTGCTAACTAATATTTCATTCTACTATAAAGATAATTCCAAATGCAGTTGCAATTTCAAACTACCCTCAAATGAAACGCCCGTACGAAAGTCGGACAGAAAGAAACGGTAAAGTATGGGGCAGATTTCCTCAATCGGTCAATAATTGGACCGTTGCCGTTAGGGAATTCATCGCCTACATCTATTCGTATTATTATACTTAATTTATAATCTAACATCCGGATGAACTGCAATTTAACATTTATTTTACTTGTTTGAAGAACTATAGTATAATGTTTACCGGGATGGCATCTTTTTACGGACTTTTGATCGAAATCATTTCCGAATGAAGCAGATGAACTTTAAAATTTTAATATGAAAGTTACGACGAGTGTTCAGATGATTTAATAATTTTTGTCTGATATGCTAAGCGCCCATATTAAGTGCATTCTTGTTCGCAAAGAGATTGGTGCAAATATCTTACTGGTTGGTTTTTAAGTTAAGCTACAATAAAGAAATATGAAATAATACTAGTACTTAAAATGCAGATCTAGCTTTAAGCTTTAATAGAAGGTGATTATTATTTGCGGATATATTTGCATTGACAAATATTTTGTACTTCCAAGTGCATTTTGCAAAAATAATTAAAGTTATTTCCAAGAAACGTGAGCGGATAGAATGAAAGGCATAAGGATTAATTTCAATCAAAAGTAGGTACTCTTAATTATAATTATATCAATTTTGAGATTCATGATGTGGAAATTGGCACAAGACTAGGAGGTATTTCTACCGTACTTTACCTTATTTCAGTGGAATTGAATGACACATCTCTTTGCTCTTTTGATGAGTCGCTCAATGGATTATATAGTAGATAATTCTAAATAAAATTATTATTGTGAAATTTACCAAACAATCAAGCAGCTGGGAATAATTTTATTAATTTTAATGGGGAGCACTAGTCGCTGCTTGGAGCTACAGTGTCTTGAACCTCTCTACCACAGTGTTATTCATGCTATGGATCGCGATTCCAAATAGGGTCGTAAAAAATAACAGTGAGATCAGGAGTTGGATGAAAAAGGTGTTTATTGGATACGTCACTAATATTTTTTTACGGCATGCTTTCCTCGACCTCCAAGGTGGAGTGGCGCAGCCAAAACGTTTGAATACTACTGCCTGACATACTATATACTTATTTTATCTTTCCGAAAAGTGGAAAAATTTTACTAAAGAAATCATCTTAAGGATCTGATTGAAAATATTTAGATCCGATCCTCTTCTGGCAACGAGAGATGCGGTGACACCTATTTTTAAACTTTCTAAAAGGTTCTGATTTTTCATACCTGAAAGAGAGGAATGTGAAAACACCCCGAAACCAAGCTTTCTCATGCCTGAGTGGCACATCTGTTACAAAGATGGGTTTTTGGTGGCTGGTAGAGTAGAAGTAGGAGCAAGAATTGTCAGGGAGCGACCAAGAGCCAGAATGAGTCTCGATCTTGGTCCTCTCATTACAACATATAGGTTGAGCTCACAGCAGTCCTGGTCTGCCTACAAAAAACATCAGGAGATTTTATCAAGATTCACATATCGACATATGCGCCTACAGTCAAGGAATAAGCAATTCTTAAAGATTTGCCGTTGGCCAGGATTAATTAAGTGCTGACACTGCCTGTATGATGGCATTTGAGTTACTCTCTGAAGCAGATAATGTAAGCCTAATATGGTTTCCAGACCACAAAAGTATTCAAGGCAGAGAAAGTGTGAGCGAATCAAAATGGTAGCAGAATTTTTTTCGTAGGGCCCGAACTTGCACTCGATATTGTCCGATCTACCTTCAGGACCAGGATTAAGCGTTATGACAAATTCGGAAGTGAATGGCTCCAGAGGGCTGGACTTAAGCGGTTCAAAATTTTTATACCTGGACCTCTGAGTGGCTCAGTTACCGGCAGGCTTCTTAAAGGAAGCAGGAAGCAGGTATTACCGGTGTTCTGCCTGGGCACCGGGTAGTTAACTATCACTTGTGCAATATCGGGCTTAGCAATGGACAGAAATGCAACTTTTGTGACAAAGTGGATGAAACCACTGAGCATTTCGCCTGCTAACGCGACGCCCTGGTCAACAACAGACTAAAACACTTGGGAGATGTGTTCATGATTGACCCCCTGTAATTATTAGGCATTAGGCCAGGGAAGGTACTTTCTATTCTGCAAAAGGATTGGGCTTTCAAGCTAAACTGTTATAGTGTCGCCGAACATAAGCTCCTCTTTTTGACCTAATTTTTTCCAATATTTTCTGTGGTTGTTGTAACTATATTAATTTTTCTTATTTTTATATAGGCTTCGCTGCTATATAATGCATTGATTGAGAGTT
This sequence comes from Pissodes strobi, assembly GCA_016904865.1. Classification (NCBI taxonomy): domain Eukaryota; kingdom Metazoa; phylum Arthropoda; class Insecta; order Coleoptera; family Curculionidae; genus Pissodes; species Pissodes strobi. The sequence goes on from MU182301.1 coordinate 252,896, forward strand.
TTAGCATACATTTTGCTATTCACCCTCATGCTGTTCTAATAAATACGGCAACACTGTAAGCAACCAGTCGAGTGTAACAACGTGACAATCGAGAATTGGCCTCGCCGGTACCGTTTGAAGTTGAATTGACCACGAAAACTTACGGCCAGCGCAAATTCGTCTAAAAATAGACGATAGAAAGTCGATATATGCAGTGAATATTTATAGTATAAAGCCTGATAGCCAGCCACCGTGTTTTACGTTTCTTCTACCTTAAAATTAATGAATATTTGTATTATTTTAAGTTAAAATAGATATCACATAGGTTAAGTATTAATATTGATCATACTTATAGGAACGCAAATAATAAAACGAAATTAAATATGTGTGTGGGAAAGTTTGCAAGGCTTAACTGAATATAAAAATACTTACACATTTTGGAAATGAATGTAAAACAAGTTTTTATTTTCGTGACAAATTAGAGAAGCTGGAAATTTATTGAGCAGACATACTGAAGAACATGCCAATAATTCGCTTTTCTTAAAACTTTCGTTACTTCGTGACCTGATAAATATTATGCATTTTAAGCAAAAAATAAGCAGTATTCATGATGATGACATAATAAGTGTTGCACACGAATAATGTACATTATTTTTCCTACGATCACCTACGGAAATGATCAAAAAATAGTTTTGAACACGTGTGTAAACAAATTTTTCAACACGCGTGTGACATAAGGCACTTTCTAGCCAAGACAGAGTTTTTTTCTTATTTTTCTACGCGATTGTAGGAGAATATATTAGTTGTGAGTGCTTGCGTTAAAATTAATTGGAAGTGTATCAAAAATATATTTTGGTCAAAATATTGTGAAGTTTGGGCTTCAACTTGGAAAACATTATGTCAACATTCAAATTATAAAAAACGCGAGAGGTCAAGGCAAGCGATTATAAACCTTAAACGTGCAAGGATCCGCACATTTTATTATATAAATACTCAAGCGAACCATATCAGTTCGGCAGACTTTGTTTCTCACCCAAACCAGTTCCTTGCAAGCACATATGTGCACATGGTCCTAACCTGCAACCTTATTTCTTACCAAAACCCGAGTTTTGCAAGCATATATATACGTAAACTCGGTCTCTTTACCTAAAGTAGTGAAAGTCGAATCTACGAGAAATGTTTCAAAGTTCTTAAAAAGATAATCTCAAAGTAGAATATGTCAAGTAGTTAAAGTGCAGTGTAAACTCTGAGTAGAATTAACTCAAAGCTAACCATTAATAATATTAAAATAAGCAATACAAAAGTATACTGAATTGACAGGAAAGCGCATCTTAGTAATCGGAGTGTAAATATATCAAGTCTTGGACCAAAATGGCATGCGCAACCTTAGTAATCGGGTATAGTGTAAATGTATCAAGTCTTGGACCAATAGGCATTGTTATTGTTTTTAACTGAAGTGCCTTCTTTATCACCTCTTCTCGCCTGACGTAGATCGATCCCGAGTCTGAGCTACATAACCTGCACCCCATCCAAGGCGTGGCGTCACGGATTATAGGTCACGGCAGTAAAATGGTATTATTTAAAGTAAGGCAAGTCGTCTTATAGACAATTTAAAGCACACCGTCAATTTCAAGACTATTTGTTATACGTGACAATATTATTGACGGCTGTACCTTCCAATACTTCAGAAATACCATAAAATACATGCACGAAATTTGTTCTGATTTTTACTGAACCAAGCATTTGACCACAGAATATTTCGGACCTGGACCTTATTAATTTCAGTGTTTGCGGACCAACGAAAACACTACGTTTTCCGGCATTGATGAATTTTTATAATTAATGATATATTCCAATTGCAGAAAAATATTTCGTTAACTCTTTGACTGAAAAAGTTGAATGGTCATGTTTTAATGCAATCCATGTTTTAATGTAATCCATACTATGCCCAATTAAAGGTACATAGCCAGAACGAGCTGCCTTCTAAGCGTGCAAATTATGTCATATCTCAAATGCCGGAGAGTATAAGTCATAAGTCATAAGTCATAAAATCCCTAAGTTGTAATTTGGAATTAGTTTTAACTTAATTTTAACTTAGCTTCGCAACACAAAAAAAATTAAAAGGCCAGAAGTTAAGTCAATTCAGAACAAAAAAGCGCTACAATTATTGAACCCAGTTAATTCAAATCAACAAGACTTACTAATTACTTCCCTTTTGGAACATTCGTACAGATGAAACAGATAGACATATGAATAGAAAGAAAGAATGGTTTATTATCGTAAACAAAATGGTTTGTTCCGTTACAAAGCTGGAAAAAGGAATTTGACTTCAAGCCAATTAAAATAAAAAATTAAATAATTAAACTGTTTTACACACCGTACTCCATTTTGCTTAAAATTATACTTGACAGTAGCGACTAAACCTAAAACAGATATGACAAATGAATAAATTATTTGTAGTAAATACTACTCAAAATAATTTAGTTCCATTGGAGAAATACCTGGGGCCAATAGTTATTGAAAATTGACTAAAATAGAGCTTTATCCACAATATCGAAACATAATTTTTTCACCGACGCGCGTTGCGCTAACCACGTTATCATCATGAGGAGATAATTGGAACAGTTTTAATCTTCTGTGCATTTGCCGAAGGTTCCAAACCGGTCTACTGCTGGCATATAGCAAAGAAAAAACTTCAAAATAAATATTCATTTGCTAAATTATCAAAACATGATCATGTTCCGTTTACACTTCTTGAGTACTCTAGAACGTAATAGTCAATTTTGTATATTACAAAAAATCTTAAGTTAACATGTTGATTGCCGGAGCGTTTTTTATTGAATTCTAAGCCCGAGTTCGAGGCATGTTACATTTTTTGAGACAAAAATAGACAGGCACACTGAAGAAATTTCGAAATCACTTCAGCGAATTAAATCATCGAAATCTGTCTCGGTCATATTGACGAGCCGTGGCTGTATGGCAGAACGTGACAACCAATTAAAGGCATGTGATGTCCTTTGTATGCAAAAAAAACTGGCAGTGTGCAGCGTTTCTTCTAGGCCGGCTCGGTCACTCTACACAGCCAAAACCATTAGGTACCGAGCATCCGGCGTGTGGAATTCGAAAAACTTGATCGGTCGGCGGCGTTAAGGTCAATAACTTTCCTCTGTCATATTAACCACGTCGCACAGTGATCTGGGGCTAGGTCATAAGTGGTCAAATCCGACATCCTGATATCATCCTTAACTGATGCTAATTGAACCCTTAAATGATCCCAGGGATTTGACGCATTAAAAGCTAATAACTAAATTAATTTTCTTTAAGTATTTAGTATAATTTTGGTACTAAAGCAAAAAAGTAAAACAAATTATAAGTGAAAAATTGTTCGTGGAAGAAACTAAAGACATCTGCGTGTGGGGTAAGGAGTGGGCTTTTAAGCCGTATTGAAAAAAATTATAAGAGCGTTTTGGTTTTTACGTTAAAATTTTTTAATTAAATGTTATTTTAAAAGTAGTTCCTGCTAGTTACATAGACTAGATCTTTTAAAGTCCACCTTGGTCCCGCTTGCTAGTATATAAGTATGGTGTCCCAAGGCTTAAGGAGTAAATCTAAATTATACATTTTCCGGCGTGACCCGCCCATGAGGACAACAGAGATAAACTCTATGTAACGAATGTTGTCCGGTACGATATTATTGCCACCAAGCATTTCTTACGGTATTGGCTGGTGACATTACTATGACGGACATGGACAAAATTTATTCGCGGGGTCTCGTTTTCGTCCAGTATCTTCTTTTTACCCCGGCTACATCCCCTGAAAATTTCGGCCCTCTACCTATACGGCTCGGTCTCATTCAACCCCCCAAAAAAAAATAAAATGCATCTAAAGAAATTTTCACCTCTAAAAAAATTTTAAAAATCTCTTTATTAGTGACAAATCGACTTATGACCGCTTTTTGACCTAGCCAGATCACTGTGCATCGGCTTGGAGGAAAGCTATTTTCTCGGTCATATTGACCGAAATGGCAGTCAACGTGCTGAAAAGGAAACTTAATTATCGTTAAAGTATTAAACAATGAACGTTTTAGATATTATTAATTATATAGCGGTATAAATTAACCAGCAAAAGAACTGTTCATCTGATTTCACGACTCATTCTCCACCACCGATCATATTCAAGGCTTTCGCTTTAAACTAAGGCAAGGAATATTTACAGGCAAAGAAAAAATAAAATACCAAAGAAAAATCAATATTTTACTTGCTAAGGGTTTTTAAATCTGTTAGGATGCTGAAATCAGCTCGACTACCTACAGAGATGGACGAGACAGAACCTTTGCAAGGAAATTAAAGAAAAATTGGTAAACATTCACATGAGAGCTCAAAATGTCGACGCATAAGAAATCAATAGGCACATCACCTGACCAAGACAGTGGAAAATCCCAGTTATGAAACTGAGTCCAGAAACCACACCAATAAATCACCAAAAATGGGAAGAAGTTCCCGCAAGGGTATTTCGCAAGAATATTCTACCGCGATGCACAAACTTCACCGTTTCTTTCCAAGATTTAAACTAGTCAATCCTCTACGACCTTCATGCTATATGTCACACATAAAAAGGTTTTCTTGGCGATATTTTAAACAATCATCCAAGATTTTGATCTGACCTCACCTTAACTTATATAAATGCCCTGACCACGAAGAAAATTGGTACTTAATTGTTTTTACGTTACCTCACTAAATGCTGCCCATTTAACTCCTGTACGTATTAATTACGTGCTAAGGCTCCTCCTAACACACGGCAGATTCAAAGGGCTACGAAAAATTCAGCCCAAGTTTTCCGGTAAAACCTGTTTCTTCGAGCTATGACGACATTCGGGATCCAAAACTCACATGTTCTTTCTTATTTTTTCTATTTTCTCATCACTACGCTGGACTTCGAGACCGATAGACATGCGCTATACTGCACCTGTAATCTTTACTATCAATCGACAACAAGTAGTTTCAAAAACAAATATTTATAGATCCCTTGTAGCTGGTAGTTCGATAGTGAACTTTCTACGACAGGCGTAAAGCAAAACGCTAAATCAGGATGTCAGTTGACTCAATTCCAAAAACCGAAACAATACGGCATTTTATGATGGTATAAACCCAAAAATCTTTTACCATGCTACTGCATACAATTACAAGATAAGGTAAGGTTAATTATTCCAAAATACCATAGAGGGAGTGTGTTTTACCATGGTTGTTTCACCCCCTTTCACAATTTAAATGATCCAATCAACCCCGTTTCGTTTAGAAAAGTTGATGAAACTCAATAAAGCTAAAAGAAAAAAGTATACATTACTAAAAAACATCGAAAATGTTATCTAAAACCAAAGAACGACAAAAACAAGGAACTAAATCAACAAAGTCTAGTTGCTTGAAGAAAAAGATGAATTACTTTGGAACTACGCCTATACAAGGTACATATTTCATAAAATTGTAATCAGTAGGCAAAAATCTTAAGTTAACATTGTTGACAAGCATGTCCTCGAAACAAGATTCGAGTTCAAGCTCCTGAAACCCACTTAATACAAAATATTTACTTTTATTTAAGGCAACCTCATGTGTGACCTCCTTCTCCCTTTTCGACGGATACCAAAGTAAAAGCATATTGTCGAAACAGCTGGTCAAATCACTACAACGAGACGGGAACGTAGATTGCTTGATAATAACGTAATTAATTACGTTCGGTTATTCGTAATTTTTCATTATTATTTATATTATTGATTAATAGTAAAAAAAAGGCTGAACCCTTGAAGTCTCAATTCTTTTTAGGGATAATCGTGGGGAGGTGGCAGCGGTAGTTGAAACTAAAGGCTAAAGATGATCATTAATTTTCTCAAGATACTTACCAACATGTGTGGCATGAACTACACTAAACTAATCATAATCAGAGAATCATATTTTGATGAAATTTAAAAATGGTTGTCTTACTTATAAATTATTACGAAGTGTACATCGAAGATATAAAGCTACCATTTCTTAGCTTTGACTAATAGAAGCAAGTCAGAGCAGCTCTTCGAAGCAAACACCGAGAATATCCATGGGAATACAGAAATACAGCTACTTTGTGCTTCTGCGCCGCCAATATATATGAGATCGCAATATTCCGTTCGGTCGTGTCAATGTCGCTTAATACGGTATCTCCTTTCTAAAGAATCACGCACTTTGTATTGTAATGCGCTTGCAAGATGCAAGATTGTATAATTTGGTTTTAATGGTACAGAAACTCATGTTTGTATTGTTAGTTTAATATTTCATATACTATACTATAAAGATCATTCTAAATGCAGTTGCAATGTCAAATTACCCTCAAATGAAACGCCCGCACGAAAGTCGAACAGAAAAAAACGGTAAAGTATGAGGCAGAAATCCTCAATCGGTCAATAATTGGACCGTTGCACAGTGCGGCCGCCCGTGGACAAAATTCGGATATCGATACACATCAAATGGACTGCCAATTTGTTGCAAATGATCCAGAGGGAACCAAAGTAGTAAAAACTTATAATATATTTCGCCGGACACCACGCTCCCGCGGCGTCGTGCATGGGCAAGTCATAATTTATAGCAGCTAAATGAAGGACTGTAGCAATTCAATTAAGTAGTCAATAAAATTAGTTTCTTAGATTGTAGGGTTCAGTGGTTGTGAATTTTTTACTATGACCGCATATACTACAGGTATGTATCTCTGTATTGACATATATGTATAGTAATATCATTTGATATGGGATAAGAGACGTGCATTCGTAAATAGTATGCCATATATGTAAACTGTGATACATTCACCGATTGGAGGAAACTTTTAAAAAGTTCTATGCAAAATATCCTGTGCTGTGGACTGTTACAAATTACTTATGGTTGGTAGTTTATAACCTTGTCAAATTTTTGTGCTACTTCCTGCTAATATAGGAGTTATGATTTTTTTAGTTCATCGACGTATTACCAATGCTGATTTAATTGAAGATTGGATAGGTAGTAAAAATCTGAAAAGTCGTCATATTTTTCTAAAAATTTCCATATAGGGGTAAAATTGAATTTAGAACAACTTTCCTCTTTGACATTTTTTGATATCTGGTCACCTAACCTCACTTTTCGCATATTTAAGGTGGAATTTTTTAATTTACCGCTAAGACAGTTGTCACGTGACATTTATGTCACAGTGCATTTTTTGTCATTTATTATGCTGACTTGATTTGCCATATTTTTTTTCCTAAATCTCAATAGTAAAATAAATTCCTATTTGTTGTAAACTTTTTGGATGATACTATATATCATATTGTTCGTGTTATTAAGTTTATATCTATTAATTATTCGTTGTAAATTATTGTTTTAAAGTCTGACCTGTGTTGCCTAAATTGAAAAAAGTGTATGTTTTCTGTTATTGTTAATATTGTTCTATATATTGTTTGTTATATATTGTTTAATATGTTTATTCAAACTAATTATAAAAATTCAAACCATTTATTAATAAATAAAAATATTGTTATAGTTTGTCCTCTTTATTAGCTTTAAGACCTTTGGTAAAATTTTGCCTTAAGCTAAGAAATGGTTCTTTAAGGTGACAAGGAATATAAATGGTTTCTTTTGAATGAATGGATCTCGTTGCTTAAATCCTCATATTCGCTCACTTATAAGACACTAATGACGTTACATTCAGTGGAAATTCATTTGTTTCTCTCTATTATCAAGCACCAAAAAAGTCATCAAAAAAGTCATTAATGTCAAAAGGTAGAAAAACCCAAATGATTGTTCATTATCAGAATGTGCGATACTTTCCATTTTCTATAATTTCAATAATAGGGTCCGTAACCTATCTGCTCAAAACCGTTCCAGGTCTAATATCTTTTTCAGAATAACTAAAACTGTTATAGATGAAAATGTTAAGCTCCTCAATTAATGAAAAAATTTTACTTTGACTCAAAATTACAAACTTTTTCAATTCCGGGATAAAGAAAATATCCAGATTTTTATTACTATCCAGAAATTACAGTCCTTATAAAATGAGGTAAGGTCTATCCCGAACATATCAAAAATCGCCAAAAACAAGTTCCCAGTTTTTATTCGACATGTTTTTCAAGTAATCTGGAAAAAATCTTTCCAAAATTGCTACACTTCAATTTTGACCTCAAATTCTTGATTCCGGACCTCAAAAACCCCTGAGTACCAAATTTTAGCCAAATGACGTCAATGACGAGACTGCTACGATTTTTGTCCCAATATCCCATATAAACGAAGCACTGTGCGTTGGTTGGCGTTGGGGAATTCATCGCCTACATCTATTCGTATTATTATAGTTAATTTTTAATCTAACATCCCGATGAACTGCAATTTAACATTTATTTTACTTATTTGCAGAAATATGGTATAATGGTTACCGGGATGGCATCTTTTAACGGACTTTTGATCGAAATCATTTCCGAATGAAGCAGATGGAAAATTTTAATATGAAAGTTACGACGAGTGTTCAGATGCTTTAATAATTTTTGTCTCGAGCGCGCCATAAATAGTATCACTTTTCCTCCATATAAAATAATATACTATTATTGGATACGTCACTAATAATTTTTTACGGCATGATTTCCTCGACCTCCAAGGTGGAGTGGCGCAGCCAAAAATTTTGAATACTACTGCCTGACATACTTCATAACTTATATATCTTTTTGAAAAGACGGAAAATTTTATTAAAAACATCATCTGAAGGATCTGGTTGAAAATATTTAGATCCGATCCTCTTCTGGCAAGGAGGGATGCCATGACACCTATTTTTAAAATTTCTAAAAGGTACCGACGGATACCAAAGTAAAAGGATATTGTCGAAACAGCTGGTCAAATCACTACAACGAGACGGGAACGTAGATTGCTTGATATTAACGTAATTAATTACGTTCGGTTATTCGTAATTTTTCATTATTATTTTTATTATTGATTAATAGTAAAAAAAAGGCTGAACCCTTGAAGTATCAATTCTTTTTAGGGATAATCGTGGGGAGGTGGTCAGCGGTAGTTGAAACTAAAGGCTAAAGATGATCATTAATTTTCTCAAGATACTTACCAACATGTCTGGCATGAACTACACTAAACTAATCATAATCAGAGAATCATATTTTGATGAATTTTAAAAATGGTTGTCTTACTTATAAATTATTACGAAGTGTACATCGAAGATATAAAGCTACCACCATTTCTTAGCTTTGACTAATAGAAGCAAGTCAGAGCAGCTCTTCGAAGCAAACACCGAGAATATCCATGGGAATACAGAAATACAGCTACTTTGTGCTTCTGAGCCGCCAATATATATTTGAGATCGCAATATTCCGTTCGGTCGTGTCAATGTCGCTTAATACGGTATCTCCTTTCTAACGGTAGCTTCGTTTCAAAAAAAAATGACAAGAATCAAAAAAAATGGAAGTTATAAAACAAATAAAAAAAACTAATTGTAACAGTCAAGTCTTGTTTATTTTAAATATAAGTTGTCATTACTATTTTCGCATAAATTATTATCTAGTTCATAGATTTTGGAACAGCTATTTATTTCCCAGCCAAACAAGACACCTTATAGTCTTCAAATCAAATAATGAATGGTCTAATTATCGGTCAATCATTATCGAAAGCATTAATGTTATAGGCCTAATACATACAACAATTTTTTTTTTATTAAGCGACAAAATACGTTGAACAACCCCTTCACGGCTTTTTCTATGTTATATTAACTGAGCAACCAGAACTTGTAGCCGATGTTCATGAATATCTTAAGAATCTCCTGCATCACACACGGTAATAAAATTGAAACATTTAACGATGTTTCTAGTGTTAGCGAACACAAAGGCTTAAGTTATTCAGTCGTCTGTCTTTCATTCTGACTTAGTGGAGAGCATTTTTCTATAAAGCGACATACAAACGCAAGCTGAAATAAAATAGGTGTCATGGCTGCAGGTAAAGGGAATTATATTTTAATCATCAACTAATTTAAATATCAAATTAAAAACTTTGGGGCGATAGTCATGCATTTTCGAAATTAATATGAAAATAAGTAATCTATTTCAGCTAATATAAATTACATCTTTCTCCGATTCACCAATCTAATTCAATTCAGGAAATTAGTGTGCTTTTAAGATTATCATGTCTCCAGTCAGTAAGAAGTTTTGCATATGCGACGAGGATAATAAAATCTTCCAACTCCTTAAATTGGTTAAGTCACCCTCTGCTAGATATGCGGTTTTAGACATATATTTTCAAGACACATTAGTTTTTATTAATTATCTTATCTACACCCGTGAGATAATTGTATATTATGCAATGAACATTTAATGATGAAGACACGAGTAACGAATGCGAGGGTCTTAATAGCCATTAAATGTGAGTTGCATACACTATTTTTTCTATGACCAGTCATAGTAATGAAATATAATCTGTAATTTTTAAACTTTGCTTAGTAAAATGTCTTTGGATCGTCAAAATTGATATATTTTAAATCTTTCATGATCGTGGATGTCTTTGATATTGACCGAATATCACTGTGATGTTGAATTTTGATTGGTTCAAACCCAGTTTGGTAATGAAACGTCAATATCGTAATGCACTTCATTACGATACTGGTAGTAAATGTCTAATAAATCAATTAAAGCATAGGACTAGAAAAAACTTCTTGCCACACTAATTTTGCTTCAGATAATAGTTTATTACAGCACGCGTTTTTCTTATCTAATTGCTTTTCAATCAATCAATGAAAAAGCATTAAGTATATGTAAAAATCTATTTAAACTAATAGCAAATGACCATATTTACAATTTATTATTTGTTATAAATATTAATAACACAATATTTGTATTTTTAAAAATAAATTCCTGATAGGGAGGAAAGTTGCGTCTGAAACAGTGTCCAGTATATTCTTAAGTCTATTCTATTTCAGATATAAGGCGATTTTCTTTGACACACTTCTAAAAGAATTGATGCACATGGAATGTCTGATACATTTGCCCTTTTTGGATTGAACAAAATATCAGGAGTTTACTTTATTCTTTGAACCTGAAACAATATAGAATTTTATAAGTAATTCGAGTTTATAATTGTCACTAAATTTTCCGAAATATTGATTTTTTTAATGTGCTAGTTTTATTATTGGCTAATTTATTATTTCAACTTTATAACTAATTCATTGCTTTATAGAGGAAAAATCTTTACCTAACCCAAAATAGAAAGCTCCATCTCAAGCAAGAATTTTCAAAAGTTGATCAACAACGCAAAGAAATAAATAAATCGCTCAGATTATGTTGTGATAGAGGGGATAATAAAACAGCTCCACACCTGTGTGAATCCACGGTCAGTGAAATGTTAATTAATGACGTTTAAAGGGTTAAATAGTGAAGTCGTATCCTGAAAATAAAAATTTACCGAAGGCGCTTGACTATCTGAATCTTTGGCAAAATAGAATGGTAACATTCACCTTCATCCTTTATATTGCCTAAAAGTAAATTTGTCAATTCTTCTCTCCTGCATGCTCCAGACAATACAACAATTAAGGCCAGCTTCGTAAACAAAAATTGGGTTAGTTAGGGTTAGACTGTGGCGGAAAATTCGGAACCAGCTGAATTTTAAATAAGTGTGTTTAAATTTTTTCCAGTTCATGTTGTTTTGATAATATTGGTAACACCTGTATTTAACCGACTTTTGAATATTTAATTATCGCCTTTAGTGAAGCCATTTTTTGTTCCAGCGTGGACTACAATTTGTCAAATTTACTTGTACTTAATGTTGAAAATAGGAAAATCGAATTAAAAGAGGGTACCTACTAATGCAATGAAACATAACAAACTATATAATATGTACAATGTAGAATTTATAAAACAAGTATGTCTAGAAATCAGTCCGAGGTGACTGAACCGTCACATGTCACACTTGTCACCTTTGTTAGGATCAGTTATGCAATGGTCATTAGTATACTTTTAGACATTTGGCATTTTTTTCGGAAATGACTAAAAGTGGTATTTTCGAATTTGTCACGTTTTTGGGCACTACTTGGGGCAGACGAATGTCAATTGGTTTTGGCGGTCCCATTTTCGTTTTCTGAGTAATTACGTCAAAATTGGTATTTTTCAAAATTTTCCATTGATGCACAATAACTACGGAAAAAAATGTATTAATTTTGGTGAAATTTTCTGGGCACATTAATTTGGCTGTTTTCCGAACCCTATTGAAATTGAAATATTTTGCAGAAGTGCAATAAAAAATTATCAAGTTTTACATATTTCAACAAAAGCTTTGCTTTTGACGCATTCTTCGCATTTCTCTCGTTGAAGACAGTTTGACGCTGGAAAAATGGGCAAGGACTAGACCATTTGTAAATTTGCTGGTGATTAGGAGCAGTTTCTGGTCGAATTTATGGCAGGTTTCAAATAAAATTATTTTTCAATAAATACAAAAACGAAGTATACTAATGCAATATAGTAAATCCTGCTATACAGGATTTACTATAAGCTCTTTTTACATTTACTGCAGAAAATTGACACTAATGTTGGTATTTTTACCCCCAGGCTCTAACCATCGGGACTCGCTTAGTTGCCTATATATGAATGGTGGGTTTTGAAGAACTTCACCTGATCGAAAGCATCGATTCTATCACCAACTATTAGCTTCACACGCTCTAGCGTTGTAAATGCTACCAAGCCAGAAATGCAGTTTCTTCCCTTACACTGCTAGATTTATGTGGTTGATATTTTCCTTACCTTAAATTAGAACTTAACATACCAATTCCAAACTTAGAATGTATATCTTAAAAATGTTTAAACATTAAAGACTATTTTTCGAAGTCGAGATATTATCTTTGTAATTTTGACCATCATGTCTACTATTCTTATTAATTTATCATGAGATGAATTGGCAAGCACTCTGCCATTAGTGTTTTCTCGTATTATAGCAAAATCGTCTCGTAAATGTATTTTATGTAAAGTGATGTTAGTCTTTTCAAAATGTATGTTATATCCTTGGGTTTCTATATTAAATAGTTAAAATTATTTATAATTTAACTAGGGTCCTTCCCCCCGGACTTTCGCTAACCTAGAGAGTTTCTCCAGGTTCATTCCTGTTCCAGTTTGAAACCTCTCTTTATCGCAGTGATGCTGACCCACATAGCGTGACATGCAGCCTCACAGGAGGCAGTAAAGTATTAATTGGAGCCAGCCAAGAAACCGTATCAGTTGGGGCATAGCCACCAACCACTGTCCGTGAATTCCACTTCTGTATGATCAAATGAAAATGGCATACAAGTAGGCCCTATAGTTATTTATTTTACTTACCATATCTTACCTTAATTTTTTCGAAGCCACAGTTGAATGATTTTTAATCGCTTATTACTTTTCTCGTATCTATTACCGTTTTTATCGTTATTTGATTTATTAATACCGACTTCCTTCATTACCGTATATATATTTTAGTTTTTGTATTACTTATATTTAGCTAAATGCTACGCCTTCACTGTGGGTCCCATAATTACTTATCTTATTTTTATTGAACTTACCGCTAAATAAATTGTAATCGTTTATTATCTTTTATCGTATCTATTAACGTTATTTGATTATTTAATACCGACTTCCTTCATTACCGTATATGGTATTATCTTGGTTAGCAAATGTCTGTAATTATTAGATTAATTTTTTGTATTCTTATTCTTATTTAAATGCAACGCACTTGCTGTAATTTGCTGTAAGCCTTATGGTAATAGACCGTCTTACATAACTCCACCTTAGGTTTTTGTCCATAAGCAGGTTATCGAGTTGAGCTCACTTCGATTTCCCCTGTAGATTTTCATCGAATTTTCTGCACAGGTCAATTTATTTGATTTAATATTTGTTTTTTAAATGTTTATTTGTCTACTGATATTATCGCTGCTATGGGATTAATCTATAATTGTTTTATTTTATTTAGGGGATTAATGTTTATTTAAGGTGTTTTATTTAAGGGGTTTTATGATTATATGTTACTTAGTCAGAACTTCAAAAATTCAAATTTCAATTAGGAATACTAATAAGAAGGAACCAGGCATTATTAATGATTTAGAACTTAAGATTAAGGATTAATGATCTTCTAATATCGGTGATACTTATTTCAAAGATTCCTATTATTATTTAAAGTGCTCAATTAGGTTGGGGACCTAATTAATTTTCCGTTGTGCACGTTATATCTGAGAATATATTTAATGTTTAAATAAATCGCTTAAGTAGGATCGTTGATGTTTATTTTGGTACGCTGAAGTCAAGATCAAGTTGAGTTCATGCAATTTCATACATAAGGTATTTTTCTAAATTTTAATACCTTGATTTCAATGCTTAAAAATCAGTGATATATTCGTGTTAGAAAATTTAGTTCCCCTTTAGCCTTCTCCCAACTGTCTACGCTAGGATCCACACCTATAAATATTAACATTGCTGAGTGAACCAGACATCTGGACGGTTGTTAAGCAATTAACTAATCGCATTACATCGCGAACAAACATTAGACGAAAAGCTAACAATTGAACGGTTAAAGCCGATTCATACTATAGGTCAAGTCACGGTCTGATCACGGTTCGGTCGTAGTCAGATAATATTATGGCTTGTATAATAAATTACACTATTCACATTGTACGGCAAGGTCAGATCACGAATCAACTAAGTGAACCCGGTACTTCTTTCCAAACGATATTCTGATCTAACTGTGACCATACCGTGACTTGACCTATAATATGAATCGGCCTTTACTATACGCAACATTCGTTCAAAACCAGTCCTAAGCATTGGTCTAAAGTATCCGAGGGCCACTTCTACAATCTGTAAGCCCAAAAATTTCACGTGGCCTATGGCAAAAAAAAGTCTGCGTATGAGCGGCAATCCACATTGCAGCCACCGTGTTCAACTACACGTAGTCTTCCGTCTGATGGTCTGAAAAAATAAGAAGACCTCGATAAATGTATGGAATTATGCTAATATACGTTGGGAAGGCAATGGAAGAGTATGATAATAATATGTGGATGCTTTATATCATGACGCAACGACAAAAACGTGTTTCGTCTATATACCCATTTCATTCTAATGCTAAATCTGCTCGTCTATACACATCTCGTATCAGATTCGTTAAAATAAAAAATGCAAAGAAGTGTACCGAATCGAGAGAGAATTCCTCGAGAATTTAAACGATATTTCTGCCTGGAGTTGTGACCGCAATATATTGAAGATAAGGACATTGGAAACTTATACTGTGGACTTTATTTTCAAGTCTAGATAAATGGAGGAATTCTTAAATAAAATATCAACTTACGGAATGTCGCAGCAGACCGAACATTTACTTGCTTGAGTTTATGTTTGTTTTTGAGATGAATTGCACCGCAAATACTATATGTTTGCTTAATCCGAAGATATAATGGGTTTTCTCGATTTATTGGAAAACCATATGCGCATTCTTAAGATATATTTTACTAGGTTGTATTAATACAGTCATCATAATTTTTTTAATTCTTTTAAATAATATTTACCAAATTGCATGATGGTTCAAAGATACCTTCAGATACTAACAGATACTAGCTACACCAGTTATTTACATTTCAAAAAAGAAAAGTGCTACCGAAGGAAAAAAGGAGGCACTTTATACCATAGACCACTCGTTAATATTTAGGGAGGTTCCCCTCTTTTAGACATACTCATCGAAAATGAGGTTTTGATCGTCTCTACTATAACAGAGTTTTTTTTGACAGTGGCTAACAAATCTTTATTCATTAGGGAGATTCTTTTCTTTTTGAACTTTTTGACCAAAAAAGATGTTTTTGCATTGAGGACCAATGCAAGAAGGAGGAGGGTATGTGTAAACTAGTAATACTATTCACAAAAAAAAGAACACTCAGTCTAAAGTTTGAACTTGATACTTGATCTTGAAAGATAATTATTATACTTGTTATCTAAACATGTTTTAAAAACAATCAGTAAACTTTCAACAAATTATAGTATAAAGAGCGAGCAAACCGAGTAAACGACAACTTGGTCATCCAGTTCGTAGTACCTCAATGGCAAACGCTTACTGGTAACAGGTTCAAACCCTCCAGTCTTGGTCCAGTTCGTATTTACCTCAATGGCAAACGCTTATTGGCATCAAGTTCACACCTCCCTTAGTTACGTCAGTGAAAAAGTAAAACAAAGTTAGTCAAAGTGAAGTGAACCTAAATAAAAGTGAAACGGAATTAAGCATATCAATATAAATGAACCGATTTAGATCTTTTAAAATCCAACATAAACTATAAATACTTTCCAGGGAACCTCAAATTGCTTCAGGGGAAGCCAGTCCTCTACGAATGGTCATGCGCTTCATCTGGTAAATTATATTTAAACATGGTTATCAACATAGATGCATACCTCAATTTATACTAAACCTGATCATCAATATACGTACATGTGTTTCGAAGTTAGCGAGTTATTATTCTATTCATCATCATCTGAGCTACGCAACCTGAAAGAGCAAAGAGGATCACCTCAAGCAAATATATTCTGCGACACGTGAATAGAAGCGTACCAAAAATCCTCTTTGACAATATTCATATTCAAATCCATGTTTTTACATTTTCCCTCAAAAGTATATTTTTCCCTCAGAAGCATTTATTAGAAAGTTGTTCATCTTTAAATTCCCTATCGAATTGTCGTCTGGGTTTTTCAATGTTCGCAACTTCCTCGCTATACAACGACTTAAAGTGACCGGTTTTAAAAAAATACTGGTCATTTTCCTATTCTCGTCATTTTTAGTAGAATTCCAAAGACCGTCAGAAAATTTGATCATAATATTTTTTTGACAGTTTCGATGTCTCAATGTAAAATTTTCAAAAATCGCAGATGTAACGTAATGACAATGACTCAAAACGGAAAATCGGATCGCCGCGCCACACAGTGTAGCGAAACTGAAAAAAGTGGACATCAATGTTTTTTAACTTAATCATCCTGGCAGTAATGTAATAATTGTGATTATTAATAAATTTTGCTAAAGTATTTCTCTTTTAAAGTATATTTGTAAATACAGTATACAGAGTGTATTAATATTATTTAGTTACTAAAAAGTACTCGGTTCTAATAAAAAAATAACTAACCTAATTCCTATAAACATCCAAATTTCTTTTCTAATCAGAGTCAACATCCTCTTCCATTTCTTGTTCCATATCTAACAGTTCATGTGCCTCTAAAAATAGTATAAACTTTTTTTTACAATTATTACATTTCGGTGTAATTGATGAAATTAAAGGATCTGAAGAAATCAATAGATTATGCAAAATATCCTCAATATTTTGTTGACATGTCGTAAATTCTTTGTTTTTAGCCTTCGAAGCTTCTTCAGATAATTTGCCAATTGGAATTAAAGTAAAACGTTTGCAAATTTCTGCTCCATGAATCAAAAGAATGTGAACACTTGAGGGCATATAATAACAACTGTATAAGGATACATAAAATTCTACATCTTTCAAATAAGTGCGAAATTTTTAAAAATTATTTAAAAATTTTTTAATTATTAATTTTTTTGTCAGATGAATTTGCAGGATAACTGTTATTCGTGGAGTTCATGGATTCTAAAAAATGTTCTGGCCGTCTAACCATCATTTGTTGTTCCATGTCCTTGTTTAACAGTGTTCATCATTATTCCCAGCTCATTTCTAAAGTCCTTTTTGAATGCCTTTTTCTCTTTGATCTTTTTAAGTTTTGTTTTCTCCCTTTGCCGACCATGTCTTGAAATTTATGTTGTATGCAATATGAAGTAAACATTCCATACATCGACTCCACATGTGAAGGGTTAAAAGTCCGTACTTATAAATATCTTCCCTTAAGAGATTTTTATATACCTCTAAAATATTGTTTATTTCTGACGATCTGGTAAGACAAATGGAACAAATGAATGAAGATGGTTTTTCCGAAATTATGGTGCGAATTTTACCCTCTATCATAGTCAAATGAAGGTCATGCTTAATAAAAAATATCTCCCTCGTAATATGCTGGAATTAAATTTTCGATTTCGGTTTGCACTCCTCTTAATTGAAACTGTATCAGCTGATGCGTTAGTAAACTCAAAAAGACTGAAGCCAAAAAATATTTTTTTTGTGAAATATATTTCTGTATACAAAAAACAAGTTTCAAATAGACAGTACTTTTTAAGTATAAAATTTTTGGAAATAGGAAAGGTTTTTGCCTAAAATTTTGCAGAAGAGCAAGTTTGAATTGAATTTATTTCCAAACAAGAAGTTGTAAAAACTGATATGCGCAAAATGCCAAATTGAAACTCGCAGCTGAAAAAAATGATGATGGTAAAAAATACCCGAATGAGAGCTACATAGCGGAGCCCGACGGCTTATTTACATTTCCGTGTTCATTTCAAGGTAGCCCAGTCTTGAAATAAAGAGGAAGGCAAAGCAATATTTGGCATCAAATACGTGTTGCTTTTGAGGTGCTGAACTTTGAAATACGCAGGGAGTTATATCGAAATACGCGGAGAGCGTATTACGTTTCAGTTTCAATTCAAGGCATCGCTTTTTAAAAAAAAATGTAATATTTACTTCTAGATACGTGTCAATTTCAAAACGCTCGATTTTGACCAAAGTACTAATTTATCATCATAAATTTTGTGTTAAAGAGGTTATATTAAAAATGTGATTCACATAACACAAAGACATTGTTAATAGTAGAGTATCACTTAAAATATATCATCCTGATAAAAACGTCGTACAAAACTAACAGAAATACAATGATATTTTGATAAGTAAATTATATCTAAGATAATAGGAAATATAAAATATGGCTTTACGAAGGAGTCCAATAAATTTTCGAATCCAATAAAGTCTTATTTTCTATGTGTGTCACGCAGATTTTTATGATTTTATTTATCCCAAATGGTCCCTTTTTATACTTTCTGCTTGTACTTGAATATAATAATAGAAAAAAACGAAGTATACATAAGATAATAGGACAGAAGCGACAACTTCAACAAGGCAAGATTAATATAATGAAATGCAAATATTATTTTGTGTTCCATATTCATAAAGTAATAGCAGAGCTTACCATTAACACACAGCTCGGGCACTTAAGTAGCGGGAGCGATTTACGCCGATCTCTACGCGCATTGCCTAAGCTCCGCCTTCCAGGGTAGCACAGTGGCTTGATATTGCGGATTTCTTTGTTCGGAGTGTTTGCGTTTAAAGTTAATAACTATTAGTAAAATAAAAGAAGGACAAGTTTGTGCTGTTAAAATCTGCCACAACAAAAGGTATAATTGCAATAAGAGATTCCTTAGCTTTCCTAAGCAACCCGATAGGTGAGTACAAACTTATTTCTAGATTATTAATTAAAAATAATATAAGATATAATTATTGTTAATAATTCCAGACAATTTTGGACACTGTATAACAAAAAAATATTTGCAGCAAACTTATAGAATTATATAATGTATTGCATTTTCCATGCATGTGAATATTTTCCCAATATTTGTGGTAAGGTTATATTTGAGGGTCAGGCTCTATTTTACCCTAAGAATAATCAATAATTTAATTATTTTAGAAACATTAACAAAACAAATTAATTATATGGAGAGACCAATAATACTTATGGTTGTTTTGAATGTTTTTTTGCTCTTTTTTCTTTATTATTTATTATTGGTTGCCTTTTATTTTAAGTTTACTGTAGTTTGCACAGTGCTTGTGTGGAATTATTTAATATAACAAAAATAAATCCGATCATTATAGCAGTAAATTTGTTTGTGATTATTTAAATGTGTAGATTGATAAGCACCTGCCCTATTATTCTCCAATAGAGCAATAAATAAATAAAAAGGTAGAGGAAAGCCTAGACGGTTTTACCTAGAACAACTGCAATTGCTCCAATTAGAGAACGCAAAACTTTTTCATATATATCTTTATTGTAATAATATTGTATTAGGTGTTATACGACTAGGCAGAAATTTAGAAACAAAAGGTCCCATCCTATTTCATTTCAGATAATATCATTATTTTTTCAGACTTAAGTTGAAGTAAGACGATACCCATCTTTCTAAGTGTAAAAAAGGCAAATATAAAGAATATTAAAAACATGATTTTCATTCAGGGTACATTTCCTGTACCTGGGCCTCGGCTTGTTGGATATATAAGGCTATTTATTATTTATTCATTTATAAGCATTTTTATTTATTTACATTTTTTTGTTCAGATATTTTCTTGTAAGTTGTAATAAGATAATAATTATTATAACACCAAATATAAGTACCTAAATTATTTTTTATTTTTGCATGTTTACCTTATCTAGATTTCAAGTAAATATAGGTACCAAGGTATTTATTATTATTCACCTTACTTATACCTAGGTACTTATAGGGCAGGTAGGTATTTAAACAAATAACCTAGTAAATTCCCAAATTGTTTATTAATTGAGGTAAAATAACAAAACGCATTTCTTTCAATACAAAATTATTACATTCATTACAATGTATCCACTGTAATAGCTTGAAAAAAAGATGTTTAAAAAAATACTTAATGCGATCCTGTTAACGCCTATTTAAAATATAAGAAATATATTAAATCCGTCCCCGACTTCTACCCGTACTTCGAGAGAGATACCTACAGTCAAGCAAATTCTACCAGATGAAAGGTGCCGCCCGCTGAGTCCCCCTGCTGTGTGTTATGTTAAGCTGTGGAACAAGCATTGCTATGGTAATAATATGTATAATATATTCATACAATTATAACTATGTACTCAGGTGTTCAGGTAAACTTTGACCTGATTGATCTTCTTCATTTGTATTGTACTCTAAAAAGGACGCAATAGGTTTATGATAACTGAAATACTAGATGAATCGAGTTCTTCGGAGCGACTATACAACGACCGACACATCTCTCTCTACCCAGGAAAAAGCATGCTGAACGTACCTAAAGAAAATATCACTTCATTAACAAATAGGGTAGAAGTACCAGTAAATGAACTGCACCAGTAAATAAACAATTTGGAACTAATTCGGGATTATTAAGATTATGTCGCATCTCTCTACCCCACAGAGGTTTGCTATGTGATTCTTAACTCTGTCTCTGTTTGTCGAAAGCGTCGGTTAGTAGTTCAGTTCCAGAGAATGATCGGTAGAGACGTGTTTGTGGCAGCTGATTTGTTGATAGTTGTTAGAGATAAAGGCCTAATAAGGAACAATGTGAGTGAAAATAACAGTTAATAAGGTTTCTGCACTCCTAAGTTTTAAAATTATTGAATATCTAAAACGAATATTTACATTTTAATGTATTTACTAGTCTACATAACCTCTAAACTTTGTGTAATGGCGGGAAAAATAACAAATATATCGTTCATTCACTGGACTACCTTGGACCCCAGTGAATAAACAAATTGTTCATTCAGGGCATTCGGTTTTCCAAAAATAACATATTATGTTGTGACGTATCTTGTCAAATTCGAAATTGCGGAAATTTTTAATTCAACTGGTTGACCCTGCATAAGAGGTATCATCATTTGCAGTGGCATTTTTCCCGCTAAGCCAATTAGGCTATGGCCTACAGGCCACAAAAGATAACAGGCCAAAAACCAAACAAAAAATCATAAATTTTTCGTGATTAAAAAAATTTCGCAATTCGCAATCGCAGAACTTTATAAAGATATCCTAATTTGGGACAATCTGGCAACATTGTTCTATATACCACAATCTGGTAATACTATTCTATGTAGCTGCTTTTTTTTCTCTTTGTTACTTGATGCACTAGTACGTTTTTTAGTACTTATGAATAAGTTTTATTTTAACTTTCAACCTTTTATGACTTAAACAATATTATATATCTCTTCTTCTTCCTCAACCCACAGCTGTCCACTCCTGGATATAGATCTCTCTCATATGCTTCCATGTCTCCCTGTTCCTTGCTATACTTAACCAGTGCTTGCCTGCCACCCTCTTAATGTCGTTCACCCATCTTTTCTGTGGGCGTCCTATGCCTCGCTTGGTCTGTCTAGGCCTCCAAACTGATATTTTATGTGCCCATCTATCTTTATCCAGTCTGGCCAGGTGACCGGCTCACTGCCATTTCATCTTAGCCGCCTCTTGCATTACATCGGCAACTCTAGTTTTTCTTCTGATATCCTCAATTCTAATTTTGTCGCGGAGTGGGACCCCTAGCATGCTTCGTTCCATTGCTCTTTGTGTTGTCAAAAGCTTATTTGCAAATGCTTTGTTAGGCCAATTGTTTCCAATCCGTATGTTTGCACGGGTAGTACACAGGTATTATATACTTTACGTTTTAAATTTATAGGGATCATGTTGTTTTTTAGAATGTGCCCCAGTTTGCCGAAACCTGCCCATGTCAATCTTATGCGCCTTTTGATTTCCGCTTGTTGATTTTCTTTTCCCAGTTTAATGGTGTGTCCCAGGTATATATATATATATATTCATTTACGCATTTGATGTTATTATCTTGAATGTGTATGTTGATATCTTCAGAGCTCATTATTTTTGTTTTACTATAATTCATATTTAGCCCGATATTTATAGATGCTAGGTTTAATTCGTTTAGCATCTCCTACTATTATATATAGGTGTGTATAAACCATACATTCTACTTTTACATATTTCAGTGGAATTAGATGCTAGATATTAAGTATGGCTTTGTCAACAACTTGGTACGTTTTGACAATAAAGCTATTTTTTGACTTTGACTTTTCCTTCCCGGTATCAGGTATTACGTAATTATTCTACCACCAGTCCCACCACACCGCTCCTGATGATCTTGACAATGATTTTCCAGAAGGATGTGTACACCTCCATTATTTTATCAAGGAAATTGTTGATTGTCATTTTAATCCAAAAGAGATGCTTTAATTATATAATACTTAATAAAAATATTAAAACCACCTTTATTAATATGGACGTTGCTTTAAGAATATATCTTGCACTCCCTGCTTCTAACGCCAGTGGTGAAAGGTCGTTTTCTGTTTTAAAGAGAATTAAAAGTTGTTCCAGAAAGAAACTAAATGAAAACAAAATATCATATCTATCACTGATGTATATTAATTCTGATTTAACTTTAAAAATAGATTTTGATGACGCTATCGATAAGCTTGCAAGTTCAAAAGCTAGGAGAGCAGCTATATAGACATTTAACTCTGCTCTTTTTTTAAAGAAAAGAAATATTGTTTATTAACAATTTTTTGCATTTGTTTTTCTATATATGAAATAATTAAAAATATCGTTTTAGTTTTTTTTTCAACCCTTTTTAAAATCGCTGACTTAAACTACTAGACTATAACAGGCCAGATGCAACTTAAAACAGTACGTAAGGTGTCTTATTATACTCTTTCAGCGTAGATTCTCATCACGTGATCAACTTTTCTATAATTCCAATTATTTAAAAAAATAATAATAATAAAAACCTTTTATGTCATACCAGTACATTATTGTGTTTTTATACCTTAGATACCATTTACATAATGGATTACTTTATGCCCGTGCGGGCATAAAGTCCACTTTATGGCCCGTGCGGGCATAAAGTACACTTTATGAACTCAAATAATTGAATTGAATTCGTATTCTTTTAAATATTTACATATTGTAAATGCAATAACGAACTAGTATGACATAAAAGTTTGTATGCACCACGGGTATTAATAGATGTGTACGCCCTCGAGCGACTTATAAACCCTCTGGCCAGAGGCCCTCGGGTTTGTAACATTGTCGCCCTCAGGGCATAAACATCTACCATCTACTTAATACCCTTGATACATAAATAACGATTTTTACCTAAAGAATCGATATCTTTCTTAACATTTTTGAAATCCGCAAGCACTTGGAGACTTTTTCTCCTATCGAAATCTAGCTTCGATTTTTTCGAACCTGACGACTTTTGCGGAGCTAGAACTACCCAATAAGACCCTGTTTTCAAAAACATACACGCCAAAAATTCGGCATTTTCGGATTCTCGCCAATTTCAGTATGATTTTGAAGATCGTCAAAAACAATGTGTCAATAAAATGTCATCAAAATTAATTAATTTCTCCGACAGCTATCAAAGCATAATTTTGAAAAAATACACATTTAACGAAATAACTCGGAAATGGAAAATCGGATCGCCAAAAACAAACAATTGACCGTTGGCTGCCCCCAAGTATTGTCAAACATGGTGCTAAATTTGAAAACTCAACCCGAGAAGACCTCGGACTCAACCTTGAGCAGTTTTCGAGGGAAAAATAAAAAAGTTTTCACTGTAACATTACATAACCGAGCGGGACGCGTAACGGTTCAGTCTCATTCACTACCCAGGAAAAAAGTATGCGTAATGCGCCTTAACTCAATTCGAGCTGACTTTACCCGAATGAGTGTTACATAGCGGAGCATGACGCGTGACGACTCAGTCTCGTTCACTACCCGAAAACAATTGATAAAGGTGCCTAAAAAAATTTCACTTCAAAAATATTTTGTAAAGTTTCACTTGGCTGCTACTATTAGCTGTTGCTGTATTTTTAATGACTGGTAAATATTCTGACAGTTATTATTTTTACATTGAGAGCTGATGCACAGACATTGTATAGTAATAGTTAAATAATAGTTATTTATATATGAAGAATGGAAAATGCAGTTTTAAGGAACGAGCAAATTGTTTAAATTATTTGCGACACAACTTCCATAGTAATAAAAGCTTTAAAACAAAAAAAATATATATTCGACAGGTAATGATGTGTATATCTCATTTTGTTTTTTATGGTGTTTTGATCTATCTGTCTAGCTGTTATAAAATGTCAAGCTCCTAGAACTTTAAAGCTGCATTTCTTGTCTTATAAATGATCCAAAAAACGTCACAAAAATTAGTACGAAATAAAGTAACTTTATTTTACTAGTAATATAATGAACCACTTTCCCAGCCTATGACTATGTCATAAAGACTAGTTTATAACGCAACATTACACGATCTTAAAATAATTCATGTCCAATTTGCTAAAAATAAAATCTGGGTTCTTGGCATCTTCCTTTCTTTAGAAATTTAAATTCTAGTTAATTATCCTCGACAGTCAACACGTAGCCTTTTTAAATACGGACGACGACGCGACGCAACGGGTCGATGATGCTCTTCTTTAAATCGCGAGTCAAGTACAGGGTAAAGCTCGAGACGTTGATGGGTTTCGAGATACCGAAATAATGGGGAAATATTGAAATATTAGGTATTGATTTGATTGCACTCAAGAAAAATCCGGCAAGGATATCTGGGATATATTTATAGGTTTGAGTTTGTATTTAGCATGAGTAACGAAATAATAAACGATTGCCTTATTTTTGATTTTGATTACATTTATCTTTCAGCTTTCTTTAAAGGAAATATTTGTCTTTTATTGAATAGAACTTAGCTGATGTTGGCCAAAAGACAAACACGAGTAGCTCGCGTTTAGTTAGTTCGACAAGTTGATATTCTACTTTATGAAACATATACCTAACCTGAGACATGTACCTTGAAAATCAAAAAATTAGTCAAGTGTGACAATAGTGCACCTAATTTTCATCATTAACGTCATATAGAAGGAGTTTTAGCGTTAAAATGAATTACTAAACAGCCTCATTTGTGTTTTTTTTTCAAGTTTTCAAGTGCTTCATCCGCATTTTTTTGCATTAATTTGATACATTTTGCGTAATCTATCCACTGAACCCAAAAAAATCTTTAAAATCGACACCTTGCCATCAGGATCTTCCTTAAACCGATCCATATCCACTTCAAGTCTATCTCCATCCAACAGTGTCATTCAGATCAACTAATGTTTGGTGCTTCAGCCTGCCAGTGAAGAACTAAATGCTGTCAGTCATTAATATACAAAATGCTAATAATTGATGAATAGAACTGCTTAGGTGTCCAGGTCTAAGAATATTAATTATTGACTCTAATGAAGCCGAAATACTAAGAGACAACTTTACGTAAACTTAAATTTGAAAAAGCAAACCTTAAGCCTGAAAATAAAATGTTCAGAATAGCTTTAGTAAAAAATGTTTGCAATTTTCTCGAGTATGCAAGTTGACTAATCAGTTAAATGCCATTGACCCGGCATTAGTCGCTATATGAGCATTTTTCTTACGTTTTTGGCAATTCGAAATTCAATTGCACGAAATTCAATCGATAAATATTATTGATGAAAATTCGATTATTAGGATCCTATCTAATAGAACTACCCGCCGCCGGCGCTGCCGCGCCGAGTACAAGATTTAAATAAAATCGATTATTCTTAAATCAAACATAGCAGTTCTCCTCTTAGTGAAATTATTTTGACCAGGCCCAATCAACATCAATCGGTGCCAGTTCGCCCGCAATCAACCTTAATTTAATTTTGTCAATTTTATAAAAAAGGAAATTTAAGCCAACCCCAAAGAACAAAGAGGCAGTCTCCTAGAGATGTCCTACCTAATTTATGTCAGAATTAGGATTTGGATTTGGACTATATTATTATTAATTTGCATTATTATCGTATTGTTTATACTATATTTCTTGTTTAAATGTTTTCAGAGAAAATTAAAGACTGTTAAAATTATTGCCAAAAACGATTCAAATGATGATATTTTTTAAATTTGCAAAATCATAACCACGGGATGTGCTATCATCTAGGTCGTAAAGTTTCGTTCCTGCAGAAAATGCAATTCTGTAATAATTAATCTTTCCTAAATTTTTGCAGTATAAGTTCTAATGCAGAGTAAGCATTAATGAATTTATAAATATTGTAACATGCCTATTTTATTCAGTTGTACTTAAACCTGCTTTTAAGAATTACAATTTTAAAGCGCTTTAGATGGCCAGTTAGTGAAGTCGATACTAATGATTGGGGCTTTTAATTATTAGTAATTTTGTTTCCTCCTCCATGGACTCAAGGACATTGTATCGACTCTCCTGTTCAGATCACTAAATGATTGATGTTATGTGTTGTGATTCTTGGTAATAGTGAGTTTTTATAATATTATTTTTACTTTACAGAAAAGGAAAAGCGAACACGCAAAGCTTTAACATACGATACTCGAGACACACATTTAATTCGTTAGAAACTTTCGTGAATGAAACGGCTTTACTCGTTATCTTGGTAAACACAGTCATAATCAAAACGAGATAGTCGTGACACTCACCTTGTTCTTCATTTAAACAACTCCGAAAATTTCCGGACATCGCGTGGCAGAAAGCGATTAAACGTTAATTATCCCTTCAAACTAGATGACAGTCAACACGTAGCCGTTTTGAAATATCGCCGACATTTTCAGGGCGCTTTTTAAATGTCAATGGAAACTTTCTGTTAAAGTTGAACGAAAAGTGCATCGATAATTACTTGTTGAATTATATTTAGCTTGATAAAGCTCTACATTATTTCGTTGCAGAAAAACATGCCAAAATCATTTGATGCAATCAAATGGCCCAATTCTATAACAATTCCATATCAGAAGTTGTGTATAATAATAACACTATTATGTAAGAAATGCCTAATACTAATACGCAACACAAAATTAAATTCGAAGCACTTATTCAAAGGCATTAACATGTTTACTATCCTCCTCACATATTTCTTCGGAATAATAAAATGGGCAACAACAGACATAGAGAATATAAATATACTCACAAGATATGAACTGTCGAAAGATGAAAAACTACACTCAAATTCATGCAAAGAGAGTCGCACAATGTATAGAAATAAACGAGATCGATAGGAAACTTCAGAATTTACTTCCATAACAAACATACCTCCTTGCACAGAACAGTCACACAAGCAGCCACACTTCTAAATCTCTCATAATCTGGACCACATCCACAACGGATGAAAACATCACTAGATAAAATAAAACAATGGTTACGAAAGAAATTACACGTGGCTACAAACCCAGAGACAAAAGGTTTCATTTTTTTTTCTTTTTTTAAGTTTTCGGGAAAGACGTTACTCAGAAGTCCATTCCAGAGCGAGGCAGTCCTCCAGACAAAGGAGTCCCGAAGCAGCGACTTCCTAGGTGTTCGCAACTGAATCGTATGTTGATGAGCAGCTGTGTTTCTGTTTGCACAACTCTGGGCGGAATCATAAGTGCCAGCTCGTTCGAACACCTTCCATAGTAGTATTGATAGTAAAGAGATAGGTTTGCCACTTTTCTTCGATGTTCAAGGCTATCAAGGTATTTAGTCAACTCTGGGTCATCCACAAGACGGACTGCTCTCCGCTGTATGGACTCCAACATCTTGGGCAGGTGTTTGGGTGCGAGCTCCACATATGGGAACAGTATCCCAGAGATGGACTTATCTGGGCCTTATAGAACAGTAAGAGCTGATTTTGCTCTATAGAGTGCTCCTAGCTTTTGTGCTGCTGCCTTGGCGATTTTGGTGACGTGATTATGATAAGACATGTTGTTTGCTAGGTTGATGCCTAGCAAGCTTATGGATGAGGTCAGAGTCAGTGTTTGTCCTGTCATTGATAAGTCAGCTCCTGCGGGCTTTGCTTTTTTTGAGAAGACAGCGGCGTGAGTCTTTCCTGCGTTAAACTGGACATTATTTTCCTCACTCCCATACCACTATGACGTTCATATCCTCATTGATGGCAGCAATCTGATTTTCTCGCTCGCGTTGGGAACGAGCAGCGGTCATTGGAGTGCTGTCGTCTGCAAAGCTGTAAATAGAATTGTTTGTCCTGTCTAAGAGATCGTTGATAGAGGAGATAATATACACCCTTGAGGAACTCCGGCATTAATTTTAAGTTCCTCCGAGAAATGTCAATCAATACCAACTCGGCTGCTTAGATCCCGTATGCTGTCAATTTGCTTAATAATCCATCATGACACACCCTATCAAATGCTCTGGATTTATCGAGAGCCACGGCACGAGATTCGCCATTAGCTCTCGATGGCTTTGGTCCACAGGTAGGTCACGTAAATCAGGAGATCTCCCGTTGATCTGTGCTTGCAGAAGCCATAGTGGCGATCGCTTATGAGGCCTGCCGATTCGAGGTATTTTAGGAGCTGTTCGTTGATCAGTTTCTCCATAACTTTGGACATGATGGGAACTAAGGCAATTGGACGGTAGTTATTTGGAATCGTTTTTATACCTTTCTTCGGGATTTGTTGCACCTGAGCACATTTCCAGCTAGAAAGAAAGCATGCAGTTCTGTATGATAGGGAGAAAGACCTGCATAGCGGAGCTGTTAATTCAGCAGCACATTTCTTAAGCGCTGTTGCTAGAACGCCATGGAAAGAAATAGCTGCGGTTTTTCCGCAGTCGGTAGTTGATGTTTATTATCATACTCTATTTCTTATACCCAAAGCTCTCATGAAAATTGTGCAAATTGTTCGCTCCTTGAAGAACACTTCGTCAGTGGGATCTGATGAAATTACGGCTAACTTCATGAGGTTCTATGTGGAATTGTTGGCGCCGTGCATTTCTGATCTCATCAATTCTTCGAATAAATCTGCGATTTATCCGCAATAATTTAAATTAACTAAGATAATTCCCTCATTTTGAAAGGGAGCCCAACTCAATGTTTCTGTTTATCGTCCCATCTCCATATCGTCAATTATAAACAAAATAATTTAGAAGGATATTTGTTGCAGATTGCTCAACTTCCTAACGACTAACAATTTGCCAACTGCGTCTCGGCACGGTTTCACTACAGATCGTTCAACTGAAAGTTGAATCTATATAATACATGACATGTTAAGAGAGTTATATGCAAGCAGAAATGAAGGCGAAAAATGTGCCGCAGTTGTATGTGACTTATCCAAGGCCTTTGATATGGTTAACCATAACATACTTCTGTCTATGTTGGAAGAATAAGGTGTGATACTGAGCCTGCTCAGGTTCTATTTTTTGGCACGGCAGCGGTATGTCAGGATTTCTGATGCGGAGGATACATCGGATTCTTCTCTTAATACTGTTGTGTCTGGGATACCTCTAGGGTCAGTTCTTGAATCTGCTTTTTCTAATATTTATGAATGACTTGACAAAATATGTTTCGGGAAAAATAGTCACATATGCTGATGATGCTACGTGTATACTTAGTGATAGGACTGCGCAAGAACTTAGTATTAAGATCAAAACTGCTGTGAGTGGAATGAAGAAGTGGTTTGAGGCCAGTAGATTAGTATTGAACCTGGGTAAATCCAACATTGTTCTGTTTGAAAGTAAATATGTTTCTGTGAGTACTATGCCTTTTCAATATCTTTTAAAACAATTTGTGAAACTAAAATATTAGGTCATTGTAGACTCGCAATTGACTTTCAGCACTCATTTAAAAAAAACCTCAACTTATAATTAAGTCCTATATGTTGCACTATTAGATGCTTGAGAGAGATAATTGCATAAAGATTCTAAAGTGTATGTATTATGGCTACTTCCATTCCAAAATGACCTATGCTGCACTGTTCTAGGGTAGTCAAGGCTTAATCATTCGGATATTTAGGGCTCAGAAAAGATGTATCCGAATAATCCACAGGCTTACCCCCCCGGGCATCATGCAGAAATTGTTTTAGGGATAGCAAAATTATGACCTTGCCAGGGTGATATATTTACAAAATTCTATTGGACACTCATAAGTGGCGAAAACATTATTCATCTACTTCCACTAGACAGGAATATCATCTCCGTAAAGATTTACTCAGACCAGATTTTCCACACAGCAGTGCATATCTGAATAATCCATTCCCATACGCCGCGGGCATCATGCAGAAATTGTTTTAGGGATAGCAAAATTATGACCTTGCCAGGGTGATAAAATTATCTGGTTCTGTGGGCGTGTTAGTGTCTAGGCTTTGGAGTATTCGTTCCACTTCGCGTTGGCAAATCACCAGACCTGGCATTGAGGAAATCACAATCAGGATAGTTGGGGGAGTCTTTCCTTGATGATCTAGGGTAGAATTTGAAGCAAATATCTCTGCAAGATTGTTCGCTTTTTCTTTGGCCGTTTCCGCTATTGAGACGTCATTTTTGTTCAGTGGTGGGATTGACGTCCTTAAGAAACCCTGATTGACAGCTTTGGCAACTGACCAAAAGGATCTTGATCCATTAGGACATTTGACAAGCTTTGTTCTTGATCTGCTCGTTATATCCCACACTGGTTTCTAGTCGTGATGAATATACTTCGATTTTCGATTGTCGGATCTCGGCGCCATTTACGGTAGGCGGCTTTTTTAGTATTGACTACTCTTGAGCAGTTCTTCCCAAACCACGGTTTACGGTTTGAGATACGTTTCAAAGAAGTAATTCCGTGAATTATAAAAAAAACTCGGATTCTCGCCCTTCATCGTCGTTTTTGTTGGAGCGTTTCAACCAGTCGATCTTATGTACGTTGACGTCTCCTACTATGACAATTTCTGCCGTTGGATAGTTGATCTGCAGAAAATCAATTTGATTGCCAAGATTTGAGAAAAGCCATTTATATAGGTGGTCGCCATGATACAATAAACGTAAGATATGATATCGCGCAGGCGAGCGTTGTTTGCGCCGCGCGCCGGCCGGCATTTACAACATGCACGAACGTGTGCTTTGCATTTGAGATTCTTATGTTTTATATTTAAATTTTGTTGGCGTTACTGTTCGTTAGACGATGTTTGTTGGTATTTTTAATTAAAAAAACGTTTAATAATGAGGTGTGCTGTGGACGGATGTAAGGTGGATAACCAAGGCAAAAACTTTGATAGGAATATAAGGTGTTTCACTTTTCCCAAAGACAAAATATGTGTAGTAAATGGGTTCACTTGTGTTTTCGTAAGGATAAATTTAATAAAACTTCTGCACGTATTTGCTCAAAACATTTTGAGGAAGATGACTATGTACAGGGTGGCCCGTTTAATACGGGCCTATACCTTATCTCGAAGACTACGATGGTTGCAAAATTGCAAAAAAAATTAAATACAAAGGTTGTTCCTAGTAAAACGATCTTTACTGTTTTGTATTTTTTAATCGTTACTTTTTTATATACAGGGTGGTCAAAGAAAGTTACAGTTTTTTAAATGAAACACCCTCTATTTTATTACATTTTTGGATTCTACTTAAAATCCTAAGCATATTAAATTTGATGTATGATGTTATACCTCTAGAGTTAGTAGTTTCACAGCTATAAATAGTTGAAAATCGGTACTTTGGCTTCTTTTCACATTGGTAGCAGGAAGACCATTAAAGATGGAGTAAAATTAATTCCACATTTCTATCTTAACTTTCCAAGAGCTATCTGATGGTGCTATGATGGTACCTACCGAGGTACCAGATTTGGTACCCATGATACCACCTGCCAATGGTACCTACCAAGGTACCAGATTTGGTACCCATGGTACCACCTGCCATTGGTACCTACCGAGGTACCAGATTTGGTTCCCATGGTACCACCTGCCAATTAGTACCGTCAGATAGCTCTTGAAAAGTTAAGATAGGAATGTGGAATTAATTTTGCTCCATCTCTAATGGTCTTGCTACCATCAGGATTTGATAAATTTAACAATTTCTAAAAAAAAAGATGACTAAAATTATTATTTAAGAAAAAATATTATGATCGATTTCCCTTTTTTTTGCTCTCGATTGGCCAATACTCAATAAACGTTTTTTAGATAAAAGTAAAAGTTTATTACGTTTTTCAATAGATGCTGTTTTTAATACAACTATTTTGATCCATTCATCATAAAAGTTATGTTGAATATTAGTTTTTTTTTTATTAAATAAATAGTATTAATATGTAATAATTAGTTTCTAATTTCACCCAGGATACAAATTTTCTTGATAAATAGAGAAAATAGGTAAAATATAATGATTAACATTAATATTAACATTAACATTAAACCAAATTCTCCATCCATTATTATCAATAATCATGCCATAAAACCACAGCCATCAGCCAAATATTTGGGAATCAATCTCGACCAAAAACTTAATTTTAACTACCACACAAGGACAATCAAAACCAAATGCGTAACAAAAGGAAAACACTTTCGAAGTCTTACCTATAAATAACAGGAAATATCACTGAAAACTGCAGCCCATATATACCAGTCAATATGTTGACCCATTCTAGAATACTGCCATCCCATCTACTTAAACTCTCGACCATCAGCAATTAAACATCAAAAAGTAGCCGAAACAGCAACTCTACGGACCATTACCAAGATGCGTCACCCACAAAATCCGTTATATAATCCATCTAACCAACTACTCTACGAGTTGACAAAAGTAGAAGCAATAACAACCAGACTTAGAGACTTGAGTACCCAATTTGACAGCCAAGAATCTAATATACAGGTTCTGCATGCACTATGCAACAAAGAAATATCTCCAAACAGAAGAAGAGTCTATCCAGAAACATCATTATATCAATCCATCATACATCTGCAACAGTAAATCATCACATATTACACAACCAAAACTCAAAATATCCAATCCTGTAAATAGTTATATAATATGTTTATTTATATTTTTCAAATTTTTTTTCCAATTGTAAATAATATATAAAATTGTATGTAAAAGGCTGAAGGACTTCGGTCAATGGCCCTTTGATATTTATGTCAATAAAGAACGTTATAAATAAATAAATATAATGATTATGTGCCTATAAACGTATGCATTTCAATGGAAGCCAATCACGCAATGACGTCACTGCGCGGAGCGAACGAATTTGAGACGGCTAGGTATCATACCTTCCGTTTATTGTATCATGGGTGGTCGCTGGGTGGTCTATACAAGCGACAAATGAATTTCGTTGCTCGATCTCTGCTTATTTTGAACCACATGACGTCGAAGTCGTTAGGTTCATATGTCTTCTCGTTGCCAACACAATTCGTCTCGTATAAAAACAGCTAATCCAGAGTTATGTCGAAATCGGGAGTAAAGGTCATATCCGGGTATATTCAGGTAAACATGTGTAGTGCTTGATTTCACGTTTGTTTCTGCTAGAGCTAAAATATGAGGCTTAGTTGATGTTAGGTGCTGGTGGACCGAGTTAATATTTGTGTTGATGCCTCTAATGTTGCAGAACTCCAGTCGCAGTATATTTTCTGTCCTGGTCACGTTCAGGCCTGATGGTCCCCCCAGGCCAGCCTCCACCCGGGGATCCGAATGGGAGGCTATTTTATCTCCGGAGTATTTTGATCTGGGAGGCGCCATCATGCACTATTTTTTCATTTCTTTTCCACCCTGGGAACCGGATCACAAAAGCATGGTGAGGAAACATGAACCAGAGGTCATTTCCCGCCATCTAAGCCAATGTGATGGTATTTCACCGGGCGATGCTGGTGGACCACATCTACAACACCAGACTATTATGTTGTGTCTTCCTCGCTAATATTGTGCATCCTCCTATTATATGTACAATTTTTTCCTAGCTTTGATAACATTTGATGCATAGGTCATTTCAGTCTCTTTTTTCTAAGCTAATACACAAAGTACTTAAATTTCACCTGATATTAACAGAAACATAATATTATAATTACACACTGATAAACCTATCACAGAATGTTCCAGACCTCACATTACTGATTAAAAAGGAAGACGTCTTATCCAATACACATAGCAATACCAACAGATAAGGAAATCAGCAAAATATACACCGAAATATCAGAAAATTGCTCTCCCACATATTACAGAGGAATGCCAGATATTTGCCTCGACTGAGTACAAAGAGAGGCACGATGCTATGCAAATATTTTACTCCAGGAACTGGCACGGTAGCTACAGCTATTACAGTAAGAAAATGATCCTTACTAAAATTACACTCTTGAGATAATTTTGGAAAATGAGAACTTTAGATTATACTGAGACCGCATCAATTTAACTTATTAAAGTGTTAGTCATAATAGACCTGATATTGTTTTAGTAAGTAAAGACGTAAGGAAAACTACGCTCATTGAAGTGGCCATCGCTAGTACAGATAATTTAATCACAACATCTCTATAGGGAACTGCAGAAAGCAGTATTACTTTTTATAGCCTGGACCAAAAAAAAAATGTGGTAAACAACGAAGATCGTCACCTTGGGCCAGACAACACGGAAAGGGTCCCCCACAGAGCTCCACTGATATCTAAGTTATCTGGGATAAGTGAATGTTCCCCGGCGAGAGAGTGTGAAGCCGTACGGCTAAGTGATAATAATAATAATAATAATAATAATAATAATAATAATAATAATAATAATAATAATCATAGTAATAATAATAATAATAATAATAATAATAATAATAATAATAATAATAATAATAATAATAATAATAATAACAGTAATAATGATAATACAGTAGTTGTGTGATGCTGGAAAATTATAATGAGATTAGAGATTCAATCTTGAAAATCGCAGGATGCTTATTAATATTTGTCCTGTTGCAGATCGAGAGAAAAGTTGCATTATTATTCACGAGGGTGAACTCTTTCACCAACACCGACATGCGAACATCGCAAATCGTCCGAACAAATGGATTCATGTGTTCGGTTCGAAAGATTTAATAATTACTAATAATATCGTAGCTTTAGACGTAATAAGAACTGAAGTGTCCCAAGGTCAAACATAACATGTACAGCTTATAACCTTAACCTTAAAGTATATTCTTCACACTGATTTCTGCAGACGCACAATAGGAATGCAATGAGTTCAAAATGAACCTCTGGGAGACTGCAGGTAAATGTTGCTATGTTCTATATTGTCGTGAAGGATTCATGTTTATCAAACAAATTGTTGCCTACTACTACACTTCACTTGTAGACTTTTTGAATAAAGCCGCTTTGGCTCTGGCCCAGGGCATAAACAGCATAAATGCTAAGAGACACTAACGATGCTGAAAAACATAAAAGGAATGAAAAATGCTCGACATTGCGAGGAACAAATCTGCCCCCGTTCTCATGAAGGAAAAATCTAAACATGAAAATGGTTAGTAAATGCAATTAAAACAGTAAAAACCTCGTGCACTTTGTCAAGTTAGAAATTGACTTTGACAAGATGACAAGAATATTGTCATTCGCAGCACTTGTGCTGTTTACCAGAGCCGAAGAGGCCTTATTCAAAAGCATACAACTGAGGTGGAGTAACGGGCAACAATTTACCTGATATTCAAAATAAATATCATACATATTAGATAATGTTTCATTGACTTTTTCCTAAATTTAAACAAATATCCGTAATTTTTTTTTTATAAATTCAAAGCATTCATGCTTTCTACACTTCTAACAGGAAGTGTTGACTTTCTCACTTCCGGTCGAAAAGTGGTATCACTAACCATCTCATGAAAAACTAACATACGAATGTGCAAACCGTTTTGCTTACCGCCAAGTCGTTTGATATATACCTACCGACTGCCCGAAAAAATGTTCAAAATTCCAATTTTTAAGTCAATATCTAAGTATGCCGAAAACAGTGTTTGTAAAAATCTACAACCCTATATTTTGCATTTTTCTGTAATATGTAAAATAAGATATTTAAAGGTGGAAGGGCATTATGCATGATCACCTCGTACCAATTATTAGAATTGCTATGCAATTTATGGTAAAATACTGCTAGTCAAGTTGTTACTATACACGACTATTATAATAGCTTTGTTCGATGATTCCGTAAAAACCTTGTGCAAAAAAAGGCTTATTGAAACAAAACACAAAAGAATCAGTAGAACTAAAAGCATTTTAGTTACACTAGAAGTGATTAATATTTACACAAATGTTGATAATCCAACCAATATATGTCTTATCAACCTTTAAATGGATTATAACTCCCAAAACACTAAATCAATAACATACAAGTTTTCCTGTTCAAGTGACATAAATAAGTAACTCCGGGAAAAGAGACAAAAATGAAATATTGGCATAAAATGTTCAAGAACAAAAAGGTTGAATGTTGCTCGTAACGCAGGCGATACGGATCGACATTTTTCACATCATATAAGAGCCTGTTTTTCACTGAAATCGGAAAAACTCAAAAAGTAGGTCATCTGGCTTAACACACTGGCACTAGTCGGGAGCAGTATTAAATAGTATTGGAAAATCGACAGTTTCAGATGGATCTAGATACACAAAAGGCCTAAAATACTGTCATCCCTAGAACACATCACACGATACTTTTTCAACAACCAAAAATTAAAATTAAATGATTTTAAGAAATAAAAGGTTCAGTAACTGCAAATATTTTTATTTTTCTTTGTACAGCGTGGGTAAAAAAGAGTGGAACATTCCAAATAGTTTCATAACCATATGTTTGTTATTTTCCTTTTTTACAAATTTTAACACTATTTAATACTTATGCGGGTGTCGTTGGAATCGGGTTGTATGATCCTCAGAGATCGTTCTGGTACCAATTTTCTTTCTGCCTGACATAAATAAGTTGACTCTGCTAGATGATCCGAGAGAATTCACGGCATTTTTACTACCTTGCGTCCGATATTGAATGTTTATGACTCCTTGGGTGAATCTAGCCTTGGATATGAATAACTTTTTGAGGAATGTTCGGTTAATACTTGCTGAACAGTTTTTTTGTAATCCAAATAAAGACCGTCAGATTTGTCTCTGGAATGGTTCCGAGAGACTTCTGCCTACCCCTGTTCACAAAAACAGAGATAGGGTAATTCCAGTAGATATGCCCCGTTGTAAATCCCCAAACATTTTTAATTGGGCGAAAATTCCTATTTCTGTCAAGTGAAAAATATTTTTGGGGTAAATGTACTATACTTATTTTATAAATATGCTAGTGTAGAAATAGCATGGACATAGTGAAACAGCATAAAATGGGGTTATTCGTCTGTATGCTTATACGCTGTTGCTTAGTTGCAACTGCCCAAGCACATTCGGCATCTCTCCCGGAATATTGGGAGAGATGTCGATTTTAAATAGAGCGATATGGCTAACCTAAAAGAATATTTCAATTTCAGAAATGTATTTGCTCGCATATCAAAAGAAAGCGTTCCAATAGGGGTAAATTGGCCAAAGAAACAAAAGCTATTCTGTAAAGTGTAGCAGAATGTATGAATATAAACGAAGCTACTAGGGTTTCTCAAAGGCCACCAAGAACTTTAAAACGCAGAGATTCATCCTGAAATTCCAGAAAAGGGCGAATGGGACCTGACAGTTTACTTGGTGAAGAGAATTGCTATACACATAAACAAACTGCAGGTAAGGATATTTATTTCTACGACGCATGTCGTTTCACCTAAGAGACCAGTTGAAACTACAGCACACATTTCATAGCCGAGCTGAACTCACAGGTTATGACTGGCTTTCAACATCTTGAATTGTCCATAAGAGAAGCTGAAGTCATATTCCGCAATAGAAGCGTCGACATGGATCAAGATGTAGTTGCCAAATATTTTCAACTACTCTTTTCTATATTGGAGGAATATCAGCTACTCGGCAAATTCGCTGGACGAGACAGGACACCAACTGAATAACCGTCCCGGAGAAGCGGTTGTCAAGAAAATCGTGTCTGCGTTGACAGCTGCAGAAAGGGGAGAAACCATAACAGTTTTAAGCTGTTGCAAAGCAGAAGGAACTTTTTGCCACCAGCGTGCATTTTCAAGGGCAAGAATTAAAAACCAGAATTTCAGGATGGGATGCCACCAGGCTCTGTCGATGTCGTGTACATGAACCAGAAGACGGCGCTACATCAGCACACAGGTTTTTCTAGAGTAACTACAGTTTCATTTTGTGCCAAGGAAAACTGCAGGTAGGTGCTCCTAATATCGGTCATTTTTTTAATCTTAAAATCATCATTTTACCAAGCTTGTGATACATTGGTGAAATCGAACGTCGACAGAAGAATTAGTAGGTTGCTGTTCGGAAGACTCCTAGATGTTGCTTGGGGAAAATCTGCAAATATTCAGGATCCGGTTTTAAGGCGACCGAAATTCATCCGATTGATCCGCAAAACATTCCGGACTACGCTTAAAGATATACTGACGTGGGGACAAATGAAGCGCCTGCAGAAGTGCCGTGATAAGAAGAAGGAAGATTTTCCTTATAGCCGTCAATTTCTTACGTTTCTGAATCTGCTGAACAGCCAACAGTCCAAACCAAACATATTTCGATTCCTCCAGAAATTACTCCCGGGAAAGCCCTTAACATTATATCACCTGTTCCAGCTGATGGTGTGTTAGCCGTTACGAGAAAAGCTAAGAAATGGCAGAAATTTTAAATAGTGCAGAAGGCATTATAAGGTGTAAGAAAAATCATGAGCGCAAAGAAAAGATGGAACTTAAGAATCTTAAACGTTGCAAGAAAAATGTTGAGATTGGCATTTTCTCTAGGAAAAGGAAATTTACTACGAAGACGAAAAATGAACTGGAGGTGTCTAATCTAAGATTTTCTATTCAAAAATTCAAAAATCGTTTATTGTTCATTTTACAATATTTGCAATAGACACGTCACAAAAAAATACATATCAAAATTAGGTACATTACGCATGTCGGAGATAAAATTACAAATAAAAAAACCAAATCACATTACAAACACACAAATATATCAGTTACATACATAATTATAAAAATGATCTAAAGGATAATGCATTAAAATGAAGAACAACAGCAATAAACAAATGCACCAACATTACATAAGCAGCTCGTATATGGATGAATAATAACAATTAAACATTCAAGCTTTGCAGAGAAACGATTCAAACTCACACACAACATAGAAGACATTATTTATAAGCATTCCTTTAATTTTTCTTTTAAATAGATTAATGCTAGCAATTTTTAGATCCACAGAAAGCAGGTTGTATAGTTTTATTCCCTGATAGAATGGACTATTCAGATATGCACTGCTGTGTGGAAAATCTGGTCTGAGTAAATCTTTACGGAGATGATATTCCTGTCTAGTAGAAGTAGATGAATAGTGTTTTCTACACTTATGAGTGTCCAATAGAATTTTGTAAATATATCACCCTGGCAAGGTCATAATTTTGCTATCCCTAAAACAATTTCTGCATGATGCCCGCGGGGCAAGCTTGTGGATTATTCGGATACATCTTTTTTGAGCCCTAAATATTCGAATGCTTAAGCCTTGACTACCCCAGAACTGTACAGCATGGGTCATTTTGGAATGGAAGTAGCCATAATAGATACTCTTTAGAATTTTTATGGAAATTATCTCTCTCAAGCATCTAATAGTGTAACATATAGAATTTAATTATAAGTTGAGGCTTTTTAAATGAGTGCTGAAAGTCAATTTAGAGTCTACAATGACCTAATATTTTAGTTTCACAAATTGTTTTAAAATATTTTGAAAAGGCATAGTACTCACAGAAACATATTTACTTTCAAACAGAACAATGTTGGATTTACCCAGGTTCAATACTAGCCTACTGGCCTCAAACCACTTCTTCATTCCACTTACAGTTCTTGCGCAGTCCACTAAGTATACACGTAGCATCATCAGCATATGTGACTATTTTTCCCGAAACATATTTTGTCAAGTCATTCATAAATATTAGAAACAGCAGAGGACCAAGAACTGACCCCTGAGGTACCCCAGACAGAACAGTATGAAGAGAAGAATCGGATGTATCCTCCCCATCATAAGTCCTGACATACCGCTGCCGTCCCAAAAGATAGGACCGGAGCAGGCTCATTATCACACCATATTCCTCCAGACAGAAGTATGTTATGGTTGACCATATCAAAGGCCTTGGATAAGTCACATACAACTACAAATATTCGTAGACAAAGGATATTTGCATACTCTGCAAATACCCTGTAGAAATCCGAATTTGTGTATATTGGACTACAAATTCGGTTCTAGAGTGGTTTATGAAGAGTATTTTCCTTCAACAGAATAATATTTTTAGCACCGCTTTGGAATTTCCTAATATCTATTATCGAACTTCGGTAGCTTTATGGTGTGCGTAATTATGTATTAGCAACTAGGAATATATATTTGTAAAATTGTTGGATAGCATGAACTCGAGGGTATTAGCATAATTTCCACGTGAGTGGATGCGTCTCTTACCAAAAAGTTGAAGATAAAAGTATTGTAAAATTGTTAAGTCCTTCATGCCTATCAGTTTCGTATTCTTCCTAATAAAAACATTAAAAAGGATGGTTGATGAGTGCGATTAAAGATCATCCAGCTTCTGCCAAATGCCACTGATATTGAAATGGATAGTCCAGTACCTATGAGCGACGAAATGATACCTAAAAGTTTGTTCAATACAGGTTCAATGTTCCGTCATCATGACACCAAGCGTATTCTTATGGGATTTGCTGGTGTCATCATTATGACATAACATTGTACCAGTATTGAACAAACTGTACATTTGCTCGAACAACAGAACTCCTCTGCCTGCACTTGAGCATGATGGAATTCAATCTGAGCTGTTTTCTGAGTGTGGGAACATCTTGGAGGGCCGTGGCCAGGCACAATAGTATCAGTCTTATATGGGTTCCAGAACACTCGAGTGCCCCCAGAAACCAAGAGGCTAATCGCCTGGCACGAAATGGTTCCGTTACACGTTGAATGGGATTTGAGCTTGTAATAGGTATGTTCTACAGTAAAGCTGCCGCCATTCCAAAGAGCACAAAGAAAGAGCTAGATAGATGTCTATGGCGGACTAGTCTAGGAATAAAACAAGCTAGGCTACTTTTGGGAGACCCAGCGCCTTATGTGGTGAGAGCTTTCCTGGCTCTTGAAAGTGAAATATCAACAAGGGAGCATTTCCAGGAAGATCAAATACTTACACTCGACTAGATCTGGTACCATCGTTCGTGGATACTAGCGTCTCGCCGCTACAGGGAGCCGTGATCCTGAGTTCTGCCGAACGGCACAGTTTATGGCGCTACATGCGTTGTTTAATGTTCACATTTGAATTGTTACATTATTTTCACTTCATACAATGCCTTCCGCTCGCTGCGGGGCGCAACCAACAAAAACTAACCCAAGGCATGCCAAAAACTAACTAATCAAAAAAAAAAACTTGCGTTGAACCAATCACTTTGCGTTCTAGATATGCGAGCTTCACCACCTGAACCAACCTCTCACATTGCGGCTTTCCTCGAAAAGTGATATACAAACGCATGAAGTGAAAAAATGTGTAAACAACATTGTCGAGCGGAGTGTGGGATGAAGCTCCCCTTAAACGGCGAGACGCTAGTTTCGTGGATGGTCGGCTCAGCATCGGCCGAAGCCGGTGTTACAGCTAGAACAGAGACGCTAAGAACGCCTTTTCTCTCGGAAAGTAATCTATAGACTCTAGTATTTGATTGTCTTCGAAGCAGATTTATTTGCTATTACAGAATTTAAATTTCAGATTTAATTTATTTAAAATCAATTAGAAGTTTAATGATGGTCCCGAATTGCCATAGTTTGCGAATCCTTCTTTAGAAGTATCAGCGTACATTTCTTCTTGATAATATAAAATCAACTAGCATCAATACTTACAAATCCTTTTTCATTCTCAACATGCATGATAATCAGCCTAATGAATTTCTAAGGTCCGGTAAAATACCTGATTAAAACGCCTATTATGATGGCTTAATGGCATTATCAAAACATATAAAATGATGTTTAGGTTGTCCAGGTATTTTACCACTTATAATAATATTATTTAGACATATAGAAATAGAACTTTTCATGTCGATGAGAAAATAATATGTTGTAAATTATGTTGGCACTATTATGCGCTGTTTTTCATGTCAAAAGACTGTAGTGTTAATGTACCTGTGGCATTATATTATGCAAATATTCAAGCCTGCATTTAGTCTAGCATTTTAAATTGCTGATGAAGTTAGTCGGGACTTTATTCTCCGAAAATATTTTATATGAATTTTTAGTGGCGTTACATTAGTTCTGCAAAACAAAATTCAAAAAATTCAGTAAATATTTAGCTAGCAACACTGTCTTCGCTTGATTTAATGGTATTTAAATAATATAACAAGCAACTTTTTTAATAAGTTTACATGATTATCTGGAAATGTTTGCAGTCCTTGTGGGAATTGATCGCGTAAGGTAAAACAATTGATATAGGATTTAGTGGACAAAATATTGCCACGAATAGCTTAGGGGGTAGCGCGTTTCTTAAAGAATAACTTCTCAGAGAAGAGCCGCGTCGCGATTAGTACAATGACGGGGTCTCAATGCTTCCTTTACTCTACCACTGTATGTTCTATTCGTGAGGACACGCCTCGTTTAGCGTGCTGGGGGGTAACTGAGGTAGGCCGGGACCGAGTTACGTGGGGTAAGAAGAGATGATAAAATAAGGACGTTTAGTTTATAACAATAACAATAAATTAACGATAAAACTTTAACAATGATTATTGGTCAGAAAAATTAGATTCTATTATACCCGATTACTACGGTGCGCATGTTTTCTCGATTTGAGGTACTGTTTATAGGTCTTTGTTTACTGTCTTATAATTTATTGTTTTTCTTAAGAGTTGGGTTTTATTTAAGAGCACTAAAATATTTCACCAAACTTTTTAACTGACTATTTAGACACTTGTTTTTCTCCGAGCTCTCACAAACTTTACTATTGTGGTTGTGCAACCCCTGGTCCTAGCAGTCGGCAAGTGACTAACCGGTGCCAAGTTTGGTAAGGAATGGAGTAAAACCTAAAGCAGCTGTATAGGTAACTTTAAGAGCGGATAGAACCCGAAGGCAGTCGTCAAATGACTAACCTGGGAGCTGGAGGTGAGACCAAAGTCTGACGAACTGAAGGTTCGGTAGCATATTTATATTTATGTTTATAGTTTGCCTTTAATGTTTATATAACAATCTTCAAGTTCAAGTTCAAGCTTAGGACAGGGTGATATTTCTTTACTAGCTTCCCGATCCCTGATTTTAAGTGCTAAATTTGCAGTTATTTAGTCACAGAATATGCATAAAGTATAAAAAATTGGGTTAAAATTATACAGCGATGCAGTCTACAAGATTAATCTAGTACATTTTAGCGTCAATAGTCTAATTTTAAGTAAAATTATTTCATTTATTCTGACATTACTTGTCACAAATACTTCAAAATTAGCTGCCTATTCAATCACAACAAAGCATACAAAGACATTTCCATAGCAACGCTTGATGAATATTAGATAAATACCTGTCTTGCTTGTCTTGCAAGTTTGACGTTTGCTTTCATTTGAATACAATAGTATATTATTTTATATGGAGGAAAAGTGATACTTTTCATGGCGCGCTCGTGTTTAACAGCCGAACGGAGTGAGGCTGGTAATACAGAGCAAGCCATGAAAAGTAACTTTTCCTCCAAATAAAATATGCTGTTTTTTCTTCAAATGTCGACAAATTAATGCAAAAACATCTCTTTTTAATAGTAATAATATCTAATTATTATTAAAGATAAATGGGTTCGCAAGGCGGCTTAGACCACGGTCGTGGGTGGCCTTGCTTCGACCGGTGTCGGTGAATATAATGTAACATAAAGCTGTCAGTGGACACTGTCAACAATAATTATTTTTTTAAGATTGCGTCTCCGATTGCGTTTTAATTC
The DNA here is from genome assembly GCA_016904865.1 of Pissodes strobi. Lineage (NCBI taxonomy): Eukaryota > Metazoa > Arthropoda > Insecta > Coleoptera > Curculionidae > Pissodes > Pissodes strobi. The sequence continues at coordinate 297,308 of MU182301.1, forward strand.
CGTATTGATATGCAGTTATTGAGTAAGTTCGATTAAATAATAACCAATTTGTTCCTAAATTAGTGATTTTTAGAAATGCAGTCAGAAATTGAGTGATAAATACAAATTGTAGTTTAATAAATCTTGAGTTGTTGACGCTTATTTTGTTGTCTGTTTGTATTGTATCTATGTTGCTATGACAACACTTTTACCTCCACCGGCGGAAAAGTGAAAAGTAAAGCTCCGGCGGAGGAAAAACGAAACTTCACGGCCGCCTACACAGTCGAGTAATGACGGATTTACTGACGTTTGAAGAAAACATGTATTATGACATGCTTTTGGATACGTAAAATTATAATAATTTTATGTTTATGTCTTGATTTCAGAGAGGTATTATAAAAAATATCGTTCATTACACGTCCAGAAACAGCTTTTCCTGTGCTTGCACGACTTCCGGTGTTCGGCTACGCCTCACACCAGAAACTGTCGTGCGCGCACCGGAAAAGCCTAGTTTCCGGACTGGTAATGAAATATACTATTGAGTGCGCTGTTATCATCATACCTCAGTTAGTTTAATTTATTCAATTACGTAAATATTTAATTTATTTATTTATAAATAAATAATTGCTTTATGATACTTGATATTTGGCCTAAAACTAATATAAACTTAACAATACATAAATATTTACAAATAAAAACCCATATACTACCAACTAAGGTGGTACCTAATAAGCATCCACCTAAACCTAAGATACCTAAATAAATGACATGATATTTTAATACTAAATGATTATTCTAACACGGCACTTTTTAATGTTTTTCGGCTTCATGCAGTCTTTCCTGGTGGGTGGCGTCCTAGGGTCCTAGTCCTTGTTCTGGATTTTCAGAGCATCACCTCGTGGATCATTTTATGAATTTATCCGAATGGCATCTCAACTATGGTCATCCTTCCTATGTTGCTGGTTATTTCCTGCGTCTTTATCGTGAGATCCTATGGCGCTCGCCGAGCGGTGTGCGTGTGACTTCCAAAGAGAAAGTAGTTCTTGTAGAGCGATGTTCTAGGTGTTTCCCGTTGTACGACGAACTGGTGCGCTCTTGCCATCTGTCGTTACTGTCTGACAAGAGTTGTCAGGGACGGGATGAGGCGGGACAAATCCTGGGAACATCTGCCGTGAAAGTATCTGTAAAACAGGGATATCTCGGCCACATGTCTGCGGTGTTCCAGACTATCCAGAATCCGGGTCAACTCCGACAAGACGCACAGATCTCTTCTGAATAGAATCCAGCAGCTTTAGGGTGTGGTTTGGTGCGGCACCCCAGATATGTGAGTAATATTCCAAGCACGGTCTTATTTGCGCTTTGTAGAGCAAGAGCAACTGCTGCAGTGTATACAGTTTTTTGTTGCGAAATAGCGCACCAAGCTTTTGGCGGCTGATTTTGCGATGTTAGCAACGTGGTCATGCCAGGACATATTGCTGTTTACCGAGACACCCAGCAGTCCGATTGACGAGGATGGAGGATGTCAGGGCCCGCCGTATTGGCCCTCTTAGTAAACGTGACTGCTTGGGTCTTTGCTGCATTGAACTGAACCAAATTTCTGTCGCCCCAAGTTTGAACTTTCTCCAGGTCTTTATTAATTGCTGTAATCTGCTCCTGTCTGCGGTGATAAGTCTCAGTCTCAGGCAAAGGTTTTTCTGATCTAAATTGGGAGACAAGGGTACTCTCATCTGCAAAACTGTTAACAGGATTATTCGTTTCGGTCAGCAGGTCATTAATATAGATGAGGAACAGAGTTGGTGAAAGTTTTGAGCAATGAGGCATGCCCGCGTTAATGGTGAATGTGTCTGAGATTTGTCCATCAACTGCAACCTGCAGAGATCGGTTCTTGAGGAAACTGGCAAGCCAGCTGCAGAGAGAGGCTGGCAGTCCGAAGGACGGCAGTTTGTTGAGCAGTCCGTCATGCAAAACTTTGTCGAATGCCTTCGAAATATCCAACGCAATCGCTCGAGACTCTCCGTAGTTCTCAATTGCACTACTCCATATATGAGTGACATAGGCCAATATATCTCCTGTCGATCTCTCTTTTCGAAAGCCGTATTGGTTATCGCTGATTATTCTGTTGATCTCGAGGTACTTGAGCAGCTGATGATTGACTACACGTTCCATGACTTTGGAGATTATTGGAAGCAAGGCAATTGGGCGATAGTTTGAGGGCGTGGTTTTCTTGGCTTTTTTTGGAACAGGTTGCACTCGAGCGACTTTCTAAGAAGATGGGTAAATCCCTTCTCCGCAAGACAGAAAAAAAGGCCCTGAAAAAATGGGTGTTAGTTCGTTGGCGCAGTTCTTTAACACGATGGCAGGTATTCCGTCCAGTCCTGATGCCTTTTGCGTATCTAGTTCTTTAAGGATTTTACGAATATCACGGTAATAAAACTTGATTTCTGCCATGGTAGTGTTGATGTTCGATATGGTAGGAAGAGCCTTGCCTTGGGGGACGTCTAAGGTAAAGTGCGATGAAAACATTTTGGCGAGCATGTTTGCTTTATCCTTGACTGTAGTCGCCGTGATGTCGCGTTCGTCTGTCAAAGGTGGGAGAGACGTTTTTGTTATTACTTATTGCCTTTGCTACCGACCAGAAATTTTTGGAGCCACTGGGGCATAGCAATAGTTTATTCCTGATCCTTTGATTGTGTTTGTCTTTAGGTTTCTTAGTCCTAAAGAATTTCGTCGCTGTCTCCTGTAGTCTCTGCTTTAGCGGTCTTGTCCCGGCTTCTCTGTACATTTGCCTCGTCGCCGCGTCGTCGTGACATCCTCCAGTCTGTAGTTCATGATTGTGCGAAGCAGTTTCTGTTCCAGCGTGTGTAATTTCTCCTTGTTGGTTTTCGCTACGGAGCGGAGCTCCAAACCGGCGCGGCGTACATGATTATTGACCTGACGTAGGCGTTATGTAAGGGAACATTGCGCTGGCTGCTATTCCTGGTCTGCTTCTGGTGCCCTGTGTACGGTCCTTGAACATCAGCTTCTTGTCCAATGTAACTCCTAGGTACTGGACGGTGTCCCTGTCCTCAATCCATGTCTCTTTGATCGTGATGTGTTGTCGTCTTCTTGGTATTGCTTCCTATCATTGCCTGGTCCACTATCCTCGCAAGCTGCATGGCTGTCGATTTTGCTCGCTGAAATCCGAATTGTTCTGGCATGATGGTTCCGCGTTGGTTCTTTCGTTGAGCACTCCTTCGAAGACATTTCCGAGGGTGGGTAGCAGAAAAATTGTCCTGTATGATGAGGTTTGGCTCCTGTCCTTTCCTGGTTTGGCGAATACGATGATCCTGACTGTCTTTCATGTCCTCGGGAAGTAGTGTAGTCTGATGGAGGCATTGATGATGTATGTCAGCTGGACAAGGGCTTTATTCGGCAGGCAACTGTTCGTGTCCTGCAGCGGCAGTGCTCCGATTTCGTCCGTTGTCCTCTGGACTCTTCTTCTTGTCCTGTCGGCTGATAGGTTCTCTCTCAAGCTGCTGATATTGGCGAAGTATTCCATGAACGCCTCCGTCTTGTCTGTCCTGTCCACGCTGATGTATTCTACTCCGTCTCTCTTCACTTTGATAGGTGGGACTGCCCACGGGCTTCTGCTGTTCTTCATTTTCTTCATGTGCTTGCATATATTGTTTTCACGGCCAGCGGCTGGGATTCTGTTATTCCAGACCTCGTTGTTGTATGAATCCAGCATGGCTCGGGTAATTTCGCATTCTTCCAGGTAAGCTGTTCTGTCGATTGCGTCACGTGTGTTTTGATATGTCCTGCGTATTTGGTTCCTTCTCGCGATCTGTTCCTGGATACGTATGTAGGGGCGACTTGCCTTGCTTAAGGTCCGGGTTCCTGGGGATGTTGCGTTCCTTTGCGAAGCTTATTATCTTGGTCATGACTTCTATGGCTTCTTCTATATTTGCAGAGGTATCCAAGTCGCGAGTAATCCTTAACTTTGCGTTGATTTCTCTCCTGAAGTTTGTCCAGTTGTCGTTCCTGTAGTTGTACGTGACTCTAGGGTCTGCGAGGGCTGGCTGGTGCATCGTTTTGAACATTACTGGCAGATGATCAGGCTATATAGGGCCACTCCTCCATACGGTACCTGGTTTGGTCGATTCTTGTAGATCATCTCGTATCCTATGTTGCCTGGCGGGTAATCCTTTGTCTTAATTTCATTGACACTCAGTATATCTGGTGTAATTCTGGCGACGAGTTCTCTGAGCTGGCTGATCTTGCGCCTTATTCCATTGATGTTGATATGTAGTGATGTTGATATGTAGTATCCGTAGTCCTTTACGATGCTCCATAGGACATCAGTACTTGCATGACTTCCCACTCGTTTTGGGCCGATGGCAGCTTAGCCTTCACTGTCCTGATTTTTGTGATGAGCCCCCTATGTTGAATAGCCGGTTGAAGTCTTGAAATTCCCTGAATAGGGTCTGGATGTCATCCTGTCCTGGGTTGCTCGGTGGCAGTACTTCTGGCTTCCTGGGGGTGGGGGCGGGGACAGCGGCAACTTGAGTAGTAGCAGGGGCAGAGGCAGGAGCAGGGGCCTGTGGTCCTTTCATCACCTGGCTGTACTGTATACCTTCTCTTACGGGGCTCGGTTTGCTGATTGTCCTCGGCTGTTGCCCTCTTGTTGAAGTTGTCCTCTCCTTGTATGCGTTCAACGTCTTGAATCCCCTGAAATTGGCAGCATGTTCCTTACAGCTGGCGCACTTGAGGGGTAATATTTTTTCGTTCGCGCCTCTCCTTTTGAGGCACTCGCTAGCTCGATGATTGCCAGCGCACTTGACGCACTTTGGTGTCTGCCTGCACCTCGATGAGCCATGACCGGTCTCTTGACAGCGTTAGCATTACGAGTAGCTCAGCGTCTTGAAGTATGTTTCCCACTTGATCATACTATTTTCTACATGTTTGATCGATCCTCTTGATCTCTCCAATATTGGCCTCTTTCTTCGCGGTCACCAGGTACGGGTGGCTGCCCCCTTTTCTTGATTTCATCGGCACGTAGTCGATGATTGCGTCGTGTTCTGATTTCAATGTCTTCGTGATCTCTTCGGTGTTCGTGCCAGGTGGCCCCTTGAATACCACCTTCTTTATTTTCTCGCCTTTTTGTCAATTGCCCAATTCCAGATGCGCTACCAAGAGTCCGTGAACCCTTGCCCCTGTGGTGAACACTTTCATTTCTGTTGGCGGGTATTTAATAAAGAACTCGTTCTTTATGATCTCCTGGATTTGTTGCCGGCATAGCTCATAATTCACCTTGGATGTGATTATGATTGACGGTGGATTGATCGTAGCCTTGGGTTTCGTGATTGTTTCTTCCATCTTTTCCATTTCTTCGGCCTGTAAGACTCTGAAACGGTTCTGGGTTGGAACTACCGGCACGTGGATTGGTTCCTTTACTTGGCTGCTTCCTCCTAAACTCGACATTTTGGCTACTTGTTCCTCTTCATCGGGCGTTTGGATAGGCCTCTTGATTTATATCATTGCTTGTATCTTGCCCGTCGCTTTTAGCGGTTCGCTTCCCCTCATAAGTGCTACTTTCCTATGCTCGACGCGCATAGATTTCGCACTTTCTCGTGAAAGAAAAGGCTGAAAAACAGGAAAAAAATATTAGTACACACAAATATAAACTGACCTGAATGATTCACTTAAGCGTAGCATGCATATACCAGCACAATCCTGAAGAAACGTTTGCAAACTTTTGGCGTCGCTTTGTCGGGCAGCTTGGCGTCTCTCTGTAGGCCGTCTGGCGCGCTTGGCGTGGCATGACGTCACTTCTTTGTTGTGACTTGGCGTCACTCTTGAAAATGAAAAATTTATACTATTTTTTTATCCTTTCGGACACATGGAGACTTATTAAAGGTGTGATTTTTATAAAAGCCATTTTCATAATACCATGCAAGCTTTCAAGTGTTTTATAGGTCGGTCACAAGTTTTATCAATAAATTAAATCGAAAAATAAAATTGAAAGTTATCAACATGGTTTCATTTGTATTCAAAATGCCTAGCCTTAATTCTATTAAAATACTTACCTACTGATTTTTTTTAGAAAACAATGTACTCCAGGATAGATTTGATTGGAAAAGTTAGGTGGGTAATAGTTGCTTACGAATGAAAATGCAATAGAAATATAGTTTAGAACATATTATATATCTATTGATAAATAAAATTTATAGTTACAGACATTAGTATGGCTCAACTTTCTTTTAGGTGAAATCATTTACAAAACTCTAAGCTTACACATTATCTGCACGCTTTGAAAAACACTGCCTTGCAATTTTTCTCTAAGGAAATTTTCCATAAGGATGATATTAAATTTCGTTTAGCTTGAATCATTTTAAAATTTTAAGTTAGGGGAGGAGTTACTGTTGTTGGGGTTGGCACATAGTGAACTCGCCCAGCAAGGTTTTCGTCCGGGCTTAGCTAGAGCTAGGGCAACTTTCTCAAATAGGTTACACCCTTATTGGATCGGTGGCACTATATTTTTAGAGCCTTCAAGCTGTCGAGCATGTTCTCCCTTGAAGGCTTCGACTATCACAAACAAATCTGAAATGGTAGCAGGCACAGACAGAAATTATCCCACGGGAACATCCGGTTCCCCCCGATCTGGATACCGCCGTGATTGGGGGTTTCTTCTGGCTAAGACACCCGATTCTTCTTCGGGTAGAAACCGGTCACTGACCGTTTGCCACGTATTCAAAGGAGCCGATACACAACGCGTGTTGACACGACCAAAGACGAATCGGAAGTCTAAAATCTAGGTTAGTTTCGGTGTGGTGTGGTAAGCTTTGTGCGCTATAATTTAGATAATTTTTAGATTTTTGGTTAGTTTCAGTTAGTTCGGATCTGCTAAATTGCTAAAAGAATGCGACTAAAAAAACAGTTTTAGGTTGACTAACAAGCTATTTTTTGGAAATGAAACACTATTATTTTGACTTTTAATTAATATGCAGTCCTATTTTTTAAAGTGATAGGCCATAAACATAATCAACGTTAAAAAGCTCAATAAATATGGTTAATTTAACATACGGAAATTATAAGAAATATAGATACCTGAAAATGAAAATACGCTATTTTTTAACTAAATAATAATTCTACCTTGTTTGCCTTTATTTTGACAAAATAGAACCATCATGCAGTTTGTGTCTTTATTAGTTATTATGAACTATTATAGCTACACTTATACACTTATACTATAAAATAATTATTATAACTAACTTTTGATAATAAAATTAATAATAACGAAACAGAAAATTGGTTTCGGAAAACACGAAAACTATTACACCAAACTCAACACTCCAACAGTAATATAGCATGTTGCAATAAAATGGCGTCTACTCAGTCCGGAACTGGAATTTTTGCGATCCATTGAAGCAGTTCATAACAGCTTGTCAGTGCGCAGGCGTACAAGGGCTGCACTCTTAATAAGTATGATCGTAAAACATGAGCACAGACGCATTTTTGTGCTCACGATTGATGACTTTTGATTAGGCAGCCCGTAATATTGCTTGGCCATTCGTGTAGAAGTCAATGGGACGGGCACAATATACTTATTAAACACGTCACGTTTTAAATTATTACTATGGAATCAGGCTCTTCGGTATGTATATATATAT
>MU182301.1:309935-331767 GCA_016904865.1 Pissodes strobi
AATTTACGTGGTAACTATTATAGCTAGACCCAACAAACCTTATATTACTGAACTCGTCTTAAAGAGCTCTACCGATATCCGGAAGAATATACAGGGTGTCCCATTTAAAAAAACAATAATTTAATTTGCACAGTAGAATTTCGATGTTCAATTGTTTTTCTAGTAACACCGCAGAAAACCATATGAAGATCCTTACAACTTTTGTACTTAACATTTTTTTATACGAGGGTAAATAAAAAAGTTAAAGGAGGGTTACATTTGTAACCGGACACCCTGTACATTTATTTTATTTTGAAATTTACGGGGTTAGTTTTGAGTTAAGTAGTGTCAGACCTAAAAACCCCTATTATTTTCCAGGTAAATATTTTTTACCAGGGGTTCGGTTCCCGTCGGCGGCAAGACATGTTTTTTATTTTTTTAAGGTTATGTGTGTTTGTTTTTTTTAAATTTGGGTTAATTTTGTTTGGTTGCTTGTTTGTTTTGATTGGTCTGAAAATGCATCATGCATCAATTCACACCGATGTGAAGACTCGATTTTTTGTTTCTGGTTTTTGTGTCTGTTTTGTGTGATCTACAAGCATTACATGAATCTGAAACAACATTGTCCGCCTAACTTCCACATCTACTGAAAAATTGTACAGGGATGCCGAATGGAGTACAATTTATACCCCAGTTAATTGTTATTAAATTTATGTAACAGAAATGAAGGGGAGAAATATTGTTTTGGTATATCTACTGATAAATGAGGGTCCAACTGAAGATTACTTAGTAGCTCCAATGCAGAAATGTACAGATAAAAACAGAACGTGGGTTACATTTGTACTCTGTCCAGCATCCGCAGATTAAGCAATTATTAAAATACTATATAATTAACGTTAAAAAAATACCAACACGACATAGTGTATCATCATCTACGGAACAGAGAGGTCACTTTAGCAAGCCGAACTTCTATAGCTGCCATATTTCTTGGTTTTTAGGACTAAAAACAATAACGATAGGTTAATAAATACCATTCAATCTATTACAATTTTAAAGTATTTAAACGCTATTGTCTCACCAGTAAAAACAAGCTATTATTATTTCTAGAGTTCTAGAATATTATCGATACTTATACTTTTATTTTCTTCTACTGTCTCGTTTCTTTTATCGCTTTCCATTATTAGGTTGTTGCCAGCACAATAAAAATCACAAAACACTGAACAGACAAAAATATGAAGGCCGTGAAATGAGCAGAATTATAAACGATTAAGGACACGAATACTAAATCCCGGCAAGGCCGTGTGGAGTGTGCGTGTTTACGACCGACCAATCAGATAAACGCAAATATAAGATGCATACATGTTACGATTATTACCTTGAATATTTGTTGGAAATAATGCGTTAAGTGTGTATCGATATGTTGGTTTAGGTTTATTGTTACGTTTATTTTAAGGAAAAACATAAAATGTACGTCTTATTATACCCAAGAATAATAAACTAAAGAGGATGGTTACATCGGCGGGATTTTTTCCTTGACATGTGCTCTGTCGTGACGTAGGCACGCGATGTTGGCGCGAAATGCTTAATATGGCAAAGACGTAAGGGCAAGACTATTTTTCTTGTTTAGAGTTTATAAATATGTGTTTAAACTCAAAATTTTAAATGGATATTAAAATTAAACTATTTCTTATAAAATTACTGGTTTTTTAAATTAATAAAGAATGGAAAATATTTTTTAAAAGCTTTTGTATTTGAATTTAAACAAACCTGGATAAGCCAAAGTAAATAGAAGTATAACGATTCGGGGATTATTAAACCTTGTATGAAAAGGATCCTTAAGAGTAGGAGTTTATGAGAGAGAAATAGATAAAAATAAAATAAAATCTGACAACTCTTTTATACAGTGTGGGCCAAAAAAGTATGCCTAATTTGGAAAAGCATAATAATTGTTTCTCAGAAAACGTTAGTTAGTACCTTTCTGAAATAAACGATTCATATATTATATTATATTATTTGTAGCTATCTGAAATATCATATTCTAAGAGAAAAGTCGTGCATTAATTAGTGAAAAATTTCTTGTATTCTACAAACAAGTATATTTGTATCTATGTACATGTTTACTGATATTCAAAATAGTAATTTTCTTTTGGCACTCGACATTCGACATTGTATTTCCAATTTAAGGAAAGTAAAATTGAATTAAGAAAATCTTAGTTTTATAATTTGTGTATATTAACTAGTAAGTGCTACATTCATATTGCTAATAACATGGGTGCTTATGAATGAAAAATCCTTAAAATCCTTGATAAGCAAGGTCACAGTCTACCTTCTAGTGTTGAAATAATCATTTGGATATGCTAGTTCCAATGTCAGTAATTTTGAATTTTCTGTAACAATTCGCGATTAAATATCCGAAAACACTTAATTTATTTTCTTACATTCACAAACTTCAATATAATCTAGCACGCCATTGGAATTCTTTTTAATGTAGTTGATTTGTCTACGCTACTGGCTGCAGGCATATAGTAAATATGGCTGCCGGTGTAACAGTTCGATTTTGCCGATTATAAAATTTCATTTATATGCCGCATTTAGGGAAAAATTATGCTGTATTTTGCACTCATCGGTTTATTAATTCTGAATTTAATAATTCGCTTGAAATTGCCTCTTTTCTCAATGTAAAATTACCTATATTTTAAGCATAGATTAGCTATATTTTCGTATTAGCTTTTAGAATCCATTGTGATTATCTATTTTAGTTGATAAGCGATGTATATACCTTATTATTAAGTTAACTTGGCTTGATTTGCATTATATTATCGTAAACAGCCAGCGAATCGATTTATATTTTTAAAGAATTCAGTTAGCCTGCAAATACGTTGCATTTGACTTATTGAACCATAATTTAATTTCAGTTTGAATATTCTATTACGTTTTGAGAACCCTAGGTTGATGTTCCGGAGATCGTTTTTGGACCTCTGCTTTAAATATATTTCTCGTTCGGTACAGCGGACCAGTTTTTTGTAAGGTTTTTGCGAAATAATAGGAATGGGCTAGGTATCGCGCGTTTTTCATTCTCGGTTTAGATTTTTGAAGGTTTATTATTTCTGTCAGAGCATTTCCTAGCCTTTCTGGAAGAATGTAATTTTAGCTCACTACTCATGGCTTCCGCCGTCATTTATCACCATAATAAGCGAGAATCAAGGCGTTTATTTTCTTAGAATTATTCCTTGTATCGAAACACTCGTCAAGTTTTCAGCCCATGACTACTTGTGTCGCCGTATTTAATTTAAGGCAAATTGACGGAAGACGGAACGAGGTCTTTTCTAGTTTTGCTCGCCTGGGAAACGTTTGCCAGTATAGCGAGAAACTGCACGTTTTGCGTATTGTGAAATAATACAACCCTTTTGAGGGGATTTATCGTGCGTTTCTGTTTGTGTTTTGACACGACCGATTATTCGAGCTCTACAAGCTGTACTAGGTAAGCATTTTCTCTGGATCCTTTTTCTGTGGCCTATGAAGCACTTGACCGCCATTTTGCTAAATTTTTTTTATTTCCATTATTTATAGCGACTTCCACGTTCGTCCCATAAGACCGAGACCGTCGAATCTCCTCTAATATACCCTCAAGTCCGAATCTGAGGTAAATATCGCTACCATTTTTGCCTAAATTAATGAAATTGACTGCTTATCTACCTTTTATTTTTTTGTGCACATAACGCCATTTGCTTTTCCCATATTTTATTTTAATGCAACTTTAATTTTGATCATATGGGGAAGTTATATATTCTTTTAGGGGTGATTCATACCTATCTTTTTATATTCAAGTTACCTGAACCTTAATGTCTCTTTTATTTGCTTTATTGCACTGCAAGTCCATGGTTCTTTTGTCCGGGAAAATTTGTTTTATAAAGAAGATGTATTTATGCAAAGAGGGAGGGGGTCTATGACTTTTTATTAAAGTAAGGGGGTCTATGATTTTTTATTAAAGTAAGGGGGTCTATGATTTTTTTATTAAAGTAAGGAGGTCTATGATTTTTATTAAAGTAAGGGGGCGTCATTTAATGCGTACTGGATTATTTCAGGGTTCTTCTGCTGGGCAGAAGTTTACGGGATGAACCAATTTCTTCTGCTGGGCTAGAACTTCTTTTGCTAGGCCAGAACTTCTTCTGCGGGGTCAGAACTTCTTCTGCTGGGTCAGAACTTCTTCTGCTGGGCCAGAACTTCTTCTGCTGGGCAGAGGTTTACTTGATGAACCAATTTCTTCTGCTGGGCCAGAACTTCTGTTAAAGAACTGCTGTGGTTCCCGCACTAGAGGCCATCGACAGAGTTCGACGACGGGATTTGGGTATACGTTTTATGTTTCATTGTGTCTTATGTTTAATCTTCGTTTACTTGTATTGATATAAATCGAACATTGAATTGAGGTAGCTCATTGATTTTAATTAATTTAATTTACATTTATTCACTGGTTTATCGGACCAGTTAATCAAATTGCTTTGATTTGTTTCTCATTTTAAAAGATAAGTGCTGGCTGGATAACTTCATTCTTTTCATTAATTTTTCATTTCATTAATTAGTCGGCAGATATAAGTGCTCTGAATTTTATCTTTTTATCATATGAATCAAGCTAACCATATTTTTAATCTGATTTGGTGCTTTTATTAACTTCTCAAGTTTTTTTGATCTAATCACTGTGTCCGCTCATTGCGGCATATTATCACCATCAGTGCAGCTATTAGCGCACGCATACCTAGTTGTAAGAAGCTTAGTCTGCGCCAAGTGATCACTTTGATAAGTAGTGTTTAGTGCATTTAGTGATAAGGCATATAGAACCGAGGTTTTCCAACTGAATTGGTCTCTGTACGTACAATCTTCATATTGTACCCTATTTATTTCATTATTACTTTAAGTCATTTAACATTCTTTTGTCTACTCAACCACATTTTTAGTATAACCATTTTCTCCAGATAGATTGTTGCTGTGTTTGCAAAAAAAAGAATTTAGTAGCAAATATAGTGTCCATTAAATTTTTAGATTGTGTTTTCTTGATATATTATTAAGTTGGTTGATTATAGTGCCATAATTATTCTCATTTCTTTTTTTTGATAGTTCGAAATTAAGAACCGGTTAATTTTATAAGCGAATCTAGCCACTCGGTACAACACCTGCCGAGCTTTTTCCGTTTAGCTGGCTAGAACGGGTGGCGCTCAAACGACCCCACGACAGGGGCCGGGCTTTGTAACGCGACTCTCCGGGGCTAGGTTCATTTTTTTTAATTAATTGGGGAAAAAAAAATCATTGGGGTTCAATTATAAAAAAACGTGTTGCACCGGTATCTTGAATTTAATATGAAAAGTTGTCGATGTAGATAGGCAACTAGCAGTGAATCTATTAATATTACAGCTTTTCTTTAATTTGTGACATATCTAAGTGATTTGTTTTGACACTTACATATTTCTGAATGTCTTGTGAAAGAGAATTGATCGAGTTTTTGCGGAATGTTCTAATTAGGACGTCAGTTTACTTAGTTGGCGGTATTTGAATTGACGTCGTGTCGACTAGGATATTGTAGGTTGATTTCGTATGCATCCTGCGGAAATAATTTTTTTGTGAGTCTGGGTGAATAAAACCGATGGTAGCTGAAGCACGGTCCCTTTTTCGATTAAACCTTCAGGCCTAAAAGGTGATAGGCGGTGACGGAGGCGTCAAAATGTTTTTTTAATTTCCCTGGAAATTGATGGCAGCTAGGCTGGATGGCAATAATTTCTGACTCCATGGCATTCTAGTATGGATTAGCCGACACCTGAAGGAGAGCCGACCAACAGGTAATTATTTGAGTGATGGCGTGTTTTTTAGCAGCACGAGGACGCCATTTTGATACGTGTGATGTTCGTTTTATTTTATTTCAGGCTCTTAACTCAACTCCTAACTATACTCTGAACTCTATTCTTAACTCTACCTATGGAATCATGAATTTGAACTGGTTCGAGGAGAGTGAGTAATTTCAATTCAGACGGGCACATGAGGAGACTGTAGGGGAGAATCGGGAGATTCCAGGACGCAGTTCCATTCCTAAAATCGAAGCCTGGTGGGTAGCAATGTAATTGTTGATTGGGAAGTGGAAATTAAATAATCGGGATGATTCCATGGTTATGAAACCATTCTGCTGAAAAAGCGTAGGAGCCCTGGACATTCTCGTCTGGAATCCCAAAAAGATAAGGGATCTTTTTTTAGACATGTTTGCACAACCCATTATTTGATTTCTTTTAACAGAAAAACCAACATTTCTAAGTTTAACCTTAAGTATCTTTAACATCTCAGATTTACCTTACTGTATTATTTATTACTCTTGTACATTTATCTTGTTGTACATTTATCTTGCCATATCTCAAGATGAGATTATATATCTTTAACTTTTAGCTTTATAACTTGGATCTTGATCAAATCGATCAAAATAATTATCTTTAATGAGTACTCTGTATTTTAGTGATTAATAATTACTCTGTACACGTTCGGTGTTAATCTCTGGAAATTTCAATCTGTAAATTTTAGTAAACTATTAGGGGTATTTCTTAATTATCTTTGCTCTCGTTACTACATAACAAGTAGTGATATTATTTGGCTATATTTAATTTTATTCCAAGGGTAAGGCTTGGAATTTAAATTGATAATATAAATTTTTCAAGGGTAAGCCTTAAATTTAACATAAATTGAAATTCTCTCAGGGACGTCTGCTAGATTTTACAATTATTATCTCCCGATTTTGACAGATTTTCTAAATATCATAGGTAATCGAAGTTCGATAGTTTGACATTGATTTGATTTTGCTCAATTCTGAAAAACATTTTCATCAGAATTAATTTGGGATTATGTAATGAAATATTCTTGACTTATTTGTGGGCTGATTGTAACTTATGGGCTATTAGCTTATCAGGACCATTAATTTTAAATAGGGTCGTATGGAAAATTTCATATACATTACCTATCTCATTATATCGTAATCTAGGATCAGTTCTTGTTAAGTATTGCTTATTCTATCTTACCTATACCGAATGCTAATTGGTAGTTGGAATTCAGATGTAAATGTGAAGGATAGTCAGGAGAGTCAAGAATTATTACTAAAAATTGTTAGGAAAACATATCTTTTATTTCTTGCGTTTACTTTCTTTACATCGGTGTCTTATTATGGATAATGTAATCTGGCGATTTGGCTTATCTTTTCTTATCTTTAGGTCTTGGCGCCGTTTGTTGTTAGGAAAACGTATCTTTTATTTCTTGCGTTTACTTTCTTTACATCGGCATCGGTGTCTTATTATGGATAATGTAATCTGACGATTTGGCTTATCTTTTCTTATCTTTCAGACTTGGCGCCCATATATAATTGAATTTTCAGAATTCGAACTCACAGCTCTATAGTGCCACCGCAATAAGACGTATCTGATCAGCGACAGGGTAACTCAAGGAACATTTAACTCTTACTTTTATTTATTCAAATAATTTCAATTAAAACCAAAACCAAAATTTAAAATTAGCAAATAGAAGCGGAAGAGTTGAAGATGTTATAGTGTACGTACGTGAACATACCTACTTTTTTAAAATATTGTTTAAAACCTAAATAGCCAAGTGACACACTGTGTAATAAAAACCGTCAGCATGAAAACTTCTCTACAGTATTGGGTAAAATATTAATTAATATTCCATACATTTAAAAATAATTTAAGTCTTTCCTACCTTATTTAATACAAATCAATAAAAACACTACACTGAAAAATACTCTGCAATACAGACAACATGGTCTCTGCTTTAATCCTCAATTTATGGGATTTTTTTGGATCAAATGAAAATATAATAAATATAAAGTTCCTCAATGTTCAAAGCACCAAAACACAACTATCAATGGGTTTTAAAACGTCCAAAAATTCTACTAAAACGCTAAAAACACAGCGAATACATCGAAGATGCAATGACAGCAATCAGTGTCAAGTTACTGTATTTTCGTTTTATCCATTATTTCCTTAATTGCCAATATGATATTTCGCCAGTTTAAAATTGAGGGGTCTGGTTGGGATAAGGAAACTCCTCAAAAATTTTTATTTTTGAAAAATTTTTATATCAATCGATTTGTTTTTTAGTTTCTTTCCAAAAAAGTGAGGATCATCGAAATATTATAAAAAAATTGTGATAAAAAATTGAGATTAAATGTTCCTAATGTCGGTACAATAAGCCATATATTTATGTCAGATATGACGTTTTTAAGTCTAATTATGTTAACTACCAACTAAGTCAAACTTATTGAAGTTAACCAAAATTAAGTCTTCCAGGTTTACGCCTCGCGCAACCTCGTATTGGCTGGTGAGGTACGATACTCACTCAAACTAACCAAAGTTAACCCAAACTAATCAAAGCTAACCGAAATTATTTCGCTCAGGCTTGCCTGAAGAAAGGTTGCGCTTGGCGCAAGCTTTTCCGTACCCAAGTGCCTAGTAGCTTAAACGAAACGAAACTAACCCAAGCTAACCAAAGCTAACACAAACTAACCAAAAATAACGGAAATGATTTCGCCCAGGCTTGCGTGAAGAAAGGCTTACGCATCTTGCGTGAAGCACAAGAACATAGTAGCTTAAACGAGGCGAAACTAACCCAAACTAAACAAAGCTAACCCAAACTAACCAAAGCTGACCGACATGATTTCACCCATAGGCTTGCGGGAAGAAAGTGTTGCGCTTCGCGCAAGCCTTTCTATCCGCAAGTGCGTAGTAGCTTAAACGAGACGAAACTAACCCAAACTAGCCAAAGCTAACCCAAACTCACCAAAACTAACCGAAATGATTTCGCCCAGACTTGCGTGAAGAAAGGCTTTATTCACGCAAGAGCGTAGTAGCTTAAACGAGACTAACCTAACCCAAACTAATCAAAGCTAACCCAAACTAACCCAAGCTAACCGAAATGATTTCGCCCAGGCTTGCGTGAAGAAAGTCTTGGGCATCGCGGAAGCCTTTCTTCACGCAAGTGCTTGGTGGCTTAAACGAGAGGAAACTAACCGAAACTATCCCACGCTAACGGAAACTAAGCCAAAAAAGTGAATTATTTTATTCAACCATAACCGAAACCTCCAGGTCAGTGGGTCACTGTGTCAATTGTTATTATTTTCAGTTTCAATTTCAATTTCAGAGGTTTGCTTTTCACCTGAGCAAGTAGTGATTCTACACAAGTTTAAACTTAAAACTCGAACTTTGGAAACTCAAATTTTCTTGGCTTTATCTCAACCAGATCCCCTTAAACTACTCTATAGGCACACCCTTGAGGAAAAAAAAATTTGCAAGATGGACAACCTATAAATTATTAACTTTTTCCATGTAAGTTGTAATTATTATTTAAAGTTTTAAATAATTTGTATATAAAAATATTCACAAAATAAATGATAGTCGTACCTATATATTAAAAAAATTTCAGATTTTTGTCAAATTTGACAAGTGTACCGACATTAAGAACATTTAATACCAATTTTTTATCAAAAAATCGTTACTTATAATATTTCAATGATTCTCACTTTTTTGGAAGGAAAATAAAAACAAATCGACTAATACCAAAATTTTTGTAAAAAAAGCATTTTTGAGGAGTTACCTTATCTCAACCAGAACCGAATTGAGTATAACGCTGATATGCTTCGAATATTTTTAATGAGAAACAAAAGTACAACAGCTGCACGTAGGGAAGGAACATAGGAATATGTCAGGCGTTTTCCAGACTGAATAAAAAGCTAGCTGCAGAAGGACATTATATATTAAATTTTATAAATGTGGTTCAAAAGTCTCGGGTAATAAGTGAAGGCAATGAAATTAATATCTTAGGATATTTTGAAGCAAATCCGACAACCTCTATCAGAGTTTATGTTAAAGAAACTGGCACCAGTTTTGAATCCATTAATACAATTTTGAAGACACATGCACACAAATATAAGGCTTATAAATATAGCAATGTCCAGAAACTAACTGACGACCATCGCCGAAGGCGACGAGAGTTTTGCGAAATAGACCTTCATCAGTACCATGGGAATTACATTCTTTTAAAGATAATTTTGTGGACCGATGAAAGTTATTTTTCGACAAGTGAGGGATGTACTAGACAGAATACTCGTTACTGGTCTATAGAAAACCCCTACGTTTTACATGAAATAAAAAGTCAAGGGTATGAAACTGTTAACGTATGGTGTGAGGTAATTGATACATATATTCTAGGCCCTATATTTATAAACGAAAAGTTATCTAAGGCTTCTACAACATGAAATATCTGATGTCATTGATGACCTGCCATTTAGTGTAGCAAATGGAATTATTTGGCAACCAGACGGGGCACATAAATATTGTTACTGTTTCTTACTAATTCTTTTTGTCGGTAAAAAGTTGCATAACACCTGAGAACAGCTCTATTGAGCTGCATTTCAATTTACGTGGAAAATATATTTCAAAATTAAATAATTCGAAAATGGCTGACAATAGACATAGAGTGTTTTATATTAATATGTATTTAGATTTCGCGTAGAATCTGAAATTGAAATAATATACATGGAATGCTATTACAAAAAAGTAAGTTAGGTACATAACTTTTTTAAAACCCTGTATATCACAATTCGATACATGGCAATAAAAACTTGGCAGGTAGTCCTACAACATTTTTTTGATTCATTTCGAAAGAATAACAAATAACAAAGTTACATCCATTTAAAATGTGGACAAGCTTATTTTGATGGCGCTGTATAATGCGAGTGTTATAAAAAGAAAGGTTATAGAGATAACAGAAATAATAAGTATCTACAACATACCCAAGAACTTATCATAAAAAGCCGCCCATGGATAGCGATAACTATCTAAACTAGTTGTGAGTTCTACCTTGAAATTCGTATATTTCTAAATTATCGCACAATTAAATATCATGAAATGTCACAGCATCTGCCTCTAGTGCCTCTTTATCCTTGAGACGAGAATAACACGATTTAAGGAATAAAAACGTAGCATTGTTCTTGTTTTTGTATGATTGAAACAAAAATTACCGTATGTCACGCATGTGTAAGATTTCAGACAGCTAAAGGTATAAGGTTACTGGTATCGCATTGGCAGAGACGCTATAACATTTATGTCGCCTCCACATGTGCATATAGGATAGGTATCATATATTTATTTTATATAAAATATTCGTTTCCATATCTGTCAATATGACAGACAGCAATCATCCATCTCAGATCGGCAACAACAAAGCCGTTTTTGCATCCTCCAAAGCGGAATCGACATAAAGACTAATAAATGATCTCTCGCGAGATCCAGGATGCCGTCGTTGCCCGGAGGCTCCGGTCCCGCTGCTGCCGATTCGGCGAGTCCGGCGTGTATCGATCCGATCCGCCAGGCCCGGAGAGCAGCCCGGGCCAGAGCCGCTCTGCGCGGGGCCTCCTAGCACCGTCTCTGTCTCACCGGGCCCATGGAGGTAGCTTCGGCCGACCAGTGAGGATGTGGAACTTAGTCTGGGAGTCTATGCTTCTACTTTCGATGCCGTAAATTTTTGTCTTGGAAGATATCATATAAATATATGATTTTTTATAATAAAGCACCTAAAATTAATATATGTTATCATCTATCTATGTAAATAAATAGATATATTTTATGCAGCCTTCGCTATAATTTAAGAAGGGATGGACATATGAATTGGACACAACATTATTTAATTACTATACCTCAGGTGCAGGGATATCCAAATAAGAGTGTATATGCCTTATCGCTTTTTTATCTTTAAAGGTGAAACTTTTGGTGATGTTTATGAAGCATACACATATCATATCAGCAAAATAATTGAGCAACGAACAAAAAAATTGTTATATAACATTTCCCGCTTATTTTAAATTGAATGAAATGATTTTTGTCGCATTTTTGATTTCTAGAAGATGTTCTACGCATATTTTGTATATCATATCCTATGCGGTTTTCAGTCGATTTTGAAATTATTTGGCATAAATATATTTTGAACGCAACTATCCAGGGTGCAAAGCAAATACCTGCCCCTTTTTAAATTTTCATCATATATGTGTTACTGCTCTATAAGGCCCAGATAAGACCATCTCTGGAATACTGATCTCATGTGTGAAGCTCGGCACCCAAACACTTGCTCAAGATGTTGGATTCCATTCCGAGGAGAGCAGGCCGTCTTGTGGATGACTCAGAGTTGGCTAAAGAGCTTGATAGCTTTTAACATCGGAGAATAGTGGCGAACCTATCTCTTTACTATCTATACTACTACGAAAGGTGTTTGAACGAGCTGGCACTAATGATTCCGGCCAGAGTTGTGCCAACAGAAACCCCCATCATACACAAGCTCCTCATCAACATACGATTCAGTTGCGAACACTTAGAACGTCGCTGTTGCGAAACTTCTTTGTCTGAAGGACTGCTTCGCTTTGGAATGGACTTCCAAATAACGTATTTCCCGAAAATTACAACCTATAGCGCTTCAAGTCCAGTGCAATGTCCGCTCCTTGAGTGGTATAGAATTTTCCTTTTGTGTGTGTGCTGAACATATAAAAAAAAATAAGAAAGTAGTGTCCAAATTTACAATAATACTTTAGTCACTCTGAATTTATAATTTTGTTTTTATGCAATTAAGTTAATATAAGGAAAAATTATATTTAAAAAATAAAAATAATGTGAGAGCACCTCAAACAGATAATAAGAGAAATTATTGAAGAGGTACAAAAACCACAGCATAATAAAAGCAAATAGACGACTAGAATAACGAACAATTCTAGTTAATGTAAAAAGAAACAGAGAAGGAAGTGAAGAAACAAATCTAACGATTTTGTTATATTTTCAAGAAAATGCATGAATCTCATTTTCCAATTTGTGCGGTATCTCAGATATGTAAGAGGGGACAAAATGTTGACTTATAGAACAGTTCAAAGAGCAATAAAGAAATTTAAGAATAGCCAATAAAAAATCATGTAATTTCAAAAGCTTAGTGCCGATCAAAAGGATTAACAAATTAGTGCGGCAAGGTTCTAATTTATTTCGTGCTATGGTCTGGATAGACGAAGCAATTTTCTCAACTATCAGAATATTTAATAGACGAAATGGTCATGTTTGGTCGGATTAAAATCATTTTACCATCAGTGCCGTTATTCAATCATCGCTTGGTGATGGTTATTACAAAATAAAGTTCTAGTATTACTGTTTTTTCGAAGAGCATTAACTCGGAAGCGATATCTTAATTATTTAGAAAACGACATCAAAGATATTCTCGACGAATTGCCATTTGAAGAGCGTGGGCTATTATATGGCAACACGATGGAGCGCATTCCTATAATATAAGTGAGGTGAGATAGATCTGGAACATAATTATGGGCTGCAAATAACCCAGACCTCCAACCTATAGACACATTCATGTGAAGTCATGTGAAAAATATGGTGCACAGCAATCAAATTCAAACGAAGGTGAGACAACCAGATAATTTTAAAGAATAGGAAAACTGAGAATTGTCGGTAACCATGAAAAAACAAATTTATGTGTGTGTGGGGGGGGGGCAATGCCGGGATCTAATTATATAAACAGGTGCATCGTTCTGAACGAAAAGGAAGGAAGTCAAAGAATGAGGTACTAAAACCAAACAAGTAAATACAACGTTAAATTCTGATGTATGGTTTAGCAATTTTCGAACCTGCCTTACTGTATGGATGTGAATGCTGACAGCTTACCAACTAGCAGCTAAAATGGATTCATGCGAGGTGGTGGCACAGAGGGAAATAAATTTCCCCAAATAGGAGAACTAATAAAAGTAGAAGCCACTATAGTAGAGCAAATATAAATACAAATACAACAACTATATTGGTATGGTCGCGTATAATAAAACGGAGAAGAACAAATTAATAACACCGAAATTTATCAAGAGCCGAGCATTTCGTGTTATCTATGTTAATTTTGTAGCCAATTTATTCGGTACCGGCATAAATGCATTTTAGATCAGGAAGCATTAATTATATTTAGATCTAACTGGGCACGATACATTTTAATATTACGAAGTGTAAACAATAGCATGCTTGATTAGCCACCAGAATTGATGATTTGTTCAAGTAAATCTAAATTATCAACATTTACAATTTGAGTGATATATCTACCTCTTAGTTATTTAAAAAGAGTAATTTGAATCAGGATCTCTTCGATCTTTTTCACACGCTTCTGTTATATCTGATCTAATATCCAATTGCAAAGCGTCTACACAACTATTTCAGCTTCCCGCTTACAAAATCGGCTGAATGTCACATTTTTCTGGCCTCTCTTTAGATGATGTCAACAATTAGATCTATTTTATTAATCAGTTTTTAGTTTTCCCGCATGTTTGCTCTCGCGTATCCTTATTTTCACTTCATCTTTCCAATAGGGTATCTCAGCCATTGGCTACTTGATATTCTAAAATTATTTGAAATAGTCCTTTCTTATATCACGTTTTTTAAGAAACAATCTACGAAAGGAAATTAACGGTATCTGATAAATATTGTATAAACCCCAAAAACACAACAGATTCAAACTTATACTCCACCTGGACATATTTGGAGATATGATTATGCATAATGTACTAGTAGTGTTTAGTATCACCTTTTTTTAGCAGTGTACTTTCTAGACATTGGAGAGCAGTTGGGAGCTTGCTTGCAAAAACGGCTAAATCCATTTTAGAAAATATACAGGAGAGGTGAAAAACTTCTCACTCATTTGTCTCTGCATTTAATTTTACTGAGTAGCTTTAATTAGCTTTTTGCTAATGTAACCATTTGACCTGACTTAACTATTTTGTCTTATTATAATTCTTTTTGCAAAAAAATACAAAAAAATAGCCGGTTTTGCTTCAAAATAGTGAAAAAAATTAAAAACAGATTAAAAAGTTTACATATTTTGTATTACAATAACTGGAAAACGAGAAATTATTGATTACATTATAATATATGAAACAAAGCTAAAAATCTATATCTACAACAATGTCTGATAAAAATTAGTACCTGTTATAAACCGATAATAGATATGTGTTTTTACTTTTGCATTCAGCTATGCCTTTAACTTTTTTGTAGATACTCTCAAGTTCTTTTATTTTATATATTCGTCATTCATTTCCTACTACTTTCACCTGGCGGGCTGCCTGTCCCTGTTGCCATGCGATGGCGCCAAAACTTGCGCGCGAGTTCAAATGATTATTTTTATTGAATATGATCAGTTTTGCTAACAATATAAGGAGTATTATGGCTGGTTTTGGTTTAAAACCCTAAATTTAGATGAATTTTTAACACAGAAATAGACGGTTTTGAATGCAAAACTCGACGCTAAACGATAGAGATTGTTCGATTTATATAGAAAACATAAAAAATATTAAAATAGTTAAAAAATGGATTTGGCCGGTTTTGCATGCAATCTCCTCAGTTGTCATTGAGCGTACAGTTTCTGGATATTTCAGATGACTCATCATATCCTCTTGTTCCGTCGGCTTCGGTATCTAATCCGCCGTATGGAAATTTTCTTATCTACTGAATATCTACCATATTTTTAATGGTTCTAAGTGCTTTAAAGCAAGATGGCAGACGCCGTGAAACTAGACAAAATATCTGCTCTTAAAATATAGAGAAAATGGCCTTTTAACGTGCCCAACCCGCAAAAGATGGCTAATAAAGCGTAAAAGTGCCGTAGTTGGTTTCGTCCATCCTGTCTGCAACAAGCAGCCGACCAGAAGAACACATATTGTGTCCACGAGGCTAGGTTAAGACCGTGGCATAAATGCAGCAAACGAAGATTCTCTGGAAAACAAACTTCAAAAACTCTGATAAAGGTGCTATGGATTAAAAATCTCAACAGTTGTTTAGGGAAAAAAAATAGTTTCCTTGAAACACAATTACAAAATTATAGAAAACATCATAACAGTCAAGCAGCGCCAATACGAGAGTAAGTAATTATGATAATAGCGGTTCAAACCCGTAAGTATAATCAATCCAGAAGCTATAAACTAAACTAAAGAATCATTGTCATTAGAGCTACAAAACTAGATAACGCATTCTATAGGCAGAGAAGATCGATGATCAAATTTGCAGGTCGATGTCATAAATCCAGAATAATCAAGTAATTTAAATGATAGCAACGATTCGATTAATTTCGTTCAAATCATTAATACTGAAATCCTAGGTACATTTTGGTTGTCCACATCGAAAATAACAAGCAGATTCGAATCACCGCAGAGAGAACTACAACGACTAAAAGCAGAGACTAGAAACAAAATATCAGTAAAAAACAAGCGAAATGTGAATCAAGAATATCGTCTGGAACCCATCAACAGCAATAATCAGAATGCAAATACCCTTGAACCGGCTAAAGGTTACATTTTCTTGTCTATCTGAACTTGTGACAATGTAGAATGTAGCTTATTCAGACTATCTGCCCTTTTTCCCTCAAAATTGGATGAATTTATAGCTAGTTTTCGTTTCATAACGTCCAGCTCCAGAATAAGGTTCTAGCAAATTAACTCAGAAGAGGATAGAAGTTCTTGACATCGACGTGAGCTCACTGAAGAAAGAGGTCGAGCTAGCCATAGCAAATAAGAACGTCGGATTGATGAAGCACTGCCAAGAAGAATCAAACATTATTCATATACAGGAACATAAGCTTCTTTACACAACAATAATCTTTGGACGGCGAAATGGTATTGTTTGCTAAAAAATGATTGGATACAAACGTATGGAGCTTAAGTATGATATTTCGTTGCTAACTCTCTTGACTCCTGGTCAGTACATAGTAAAAGTTTGAATGTGTATTCAACTGACAAATATATCGTAACTTCATACATAGATGCTCCTGCTATATAACTATGCGATCTCATCTCGGACAGGAAATACGTGAGCCATCTTGGGAGAGCCCTATTTGGATAGTTTGTTTACAATTGATAGTATGTAATTCAGAAATGGCTGATACTTTTATTCGGAACACCCAAAAGGAAAATCCTATACCACTCAACAAGCGGTGCGTGTAAGAAGTTGACAGTGAACGTCGGACTTGAAGAACTGTAGGTTGTAGTTTTCGGGTAAAACGTTACTCAGAAGTCTATTTCAGAGCGAGGCAGTCTTCCAGAAAAAGGAGTCAGGTAACAGCAATGTTCTAGGTGTTCGCAGCCGAATTGTATGTTGATGAGCAGCTTGTGTCTGACGGGTGCTTCTGTTTTGGCAGAACTCTGGGCGGAATCATAAGCGCCAGCTCGTTCGAATACCTGCTATAGTAGTATCGATAGTAAAGAGATAGATCCGCCACTTGTCATTGATGTTCAAGAGTATCAAGGTCTTTAGTCAACTCTGGGTCATCCACAAGAGTACTGCTCTTCTCTGTATTGAGTCCAATGGAATCTTTAACAATATTAGTCAACTGATTTAATTTCTTTTTCACCAGGCTGCCAAGTTTATGTGCTACAAAATCAATACAAGTATTGATTTTGTTTCATAATAGGTTGGACGCAGAATCGAGCTATAGACTTTATCAGATCCTGAACCTTTGCTAGTTCCCAAAAAATAAATATATAGAAAATAAGATCTGGTAAGACCAATAGCACAGCGTAGTTCAGCGCGGAAGTGAAGATCATGCGTGAGCTACTGGCATTCATTTAAGATCTATAGATCTATAGACAGTATGGATATATGAGTGATGATCAGTAAGGTAATTATAAAGTGCTATATAAAACTAATATAAGGGCATGCAGATAACTCAAAAAGTAAGTTAACTGATCAAAAAATTACAGTCTGGAATATCATAAATAGGCATTCTGGTAGGCAAGGAAGCTACACAGAAAGCATCTATAGATGATTCTAACATTTCTTTTCTGCATTACATCGTTTAGAATATACTTAAATTATTCTTCTATATAGTTTGTTATTATTAAAAGAATAGTGTTATATAGTATACTTGTTCTTATTTCATATATTGTAGAGGCTTTTCACTGGACCATAGCATCCTACTGCCCTTTGCAGAGGCTTAATGCTTATAAAATTACTGCCAGTAGTATCAAGCTTTTAAAATCATATCTTGTTTACAGATGCCAAATTGCGAGTTGGGATCGGGCGACGTCGCGTCGGCGAGAGGATGATCGTGTTGGTATTTCGCAGAGCTGAATATTGGGCTCAGTTCTGTTTCTGCTATACGATCTACCTATGGAGGAGAGAACATCAGCGAAGTCACATGCTAAATAGGTGCGCGTACGCAAGTTCGAGCTCAGTAATGTTTTGGCGCTAATATGTGTCTCTTTAATGGTTTTCTTAATGTGCAATCTGAATCGGTGCAACAATAAATATTGAAAGTCAAAATTCCTTGGCACCACCGTAGATCCGCAGCTACAATATTACATTCACATTGAAAAGGTCGCTAAAAAGTTAGCAACTACGTCTACTACTAGCACTTGAGGTGCCAGAATGGTTCTAGGGCCAAAACTTTCAACAAAAGAAGTGTTATCTGAAAATCTTCCAATTAAATATCCTAAAAATTAAATCAGCCAGGAGTTCGACTATTTTCTAAGGAGTACGGTACAGGTATGTAGATGACATTTTCGCGATTTTCGACACAAAAATTGATATAATCGAAGATTTTGCAACAAACAGCCGTTTCTCCACCATTAGATTTCCTTATGAATTCGAGATCAATAACCAACTACCATTTTTGGATACTTTAGTAATTAGGAACGATAATATTAACACAGTATAATTTGATACTTATAGAAAAATACTGCAATTAACCGATATATTTCTAATGACTCCTTCCACTGTGGCCCACACAAAATGACCAGCTTTCATTTTTTAGTATACCCTATGGTTAATTATTTTTCTCTCAGCAAAGAAAGATTTAATAATGAAAAGGAGACAATGATGAATATTGCGAAGATTCATGGTTTCAATACTAACTTAATAAATAGACAAACTGATGGTCATCTATTTAGAAAATTCATTCGCGATTCTACTTCTTTTGTTAATCAAGATGGAATTATAAAATATGTCTCGATACCGTATAATCTTCAGTATGTATACTAGAGGACTCAAAAAAAGTTTTTAATATCGTACGTTTAAAACTAGTATACCAAACTCAGTTTAACACTAAGAAATTATTGGGTGGTCCAACGGACAAAATTGAAACATTGCAAAAAAGTGAAATTTATGAAATTGGATGCATAGACTGCAACGAAAAATAATATGTTGGCCAAACTTGAAGATCTATACAAACGAGATTCAAAGAGCACATAGCTCATTTAAAGTATGGTAGAACAGAAAAATCGAAGCCGAGCATGCTTTGAAAAATAATCATGACTATTCAATTAATTCACAATATATCTGACAGGAGATTATTGAAGCATACGAAAATACTGAAATTATTAGGTCGGCCCATTCTGTATAGTCCATTGTATTGGTTGATCGAGCGTGACTAGTAGGATCCCAGAATTGTTTTTTTTTGTTTCTTTTGATTAAGCAAACAGTTAGTATAAAATTGCGATAGGTAGATTATAAGTTTAATTTCAATCATCTCTTAACTAACATGGTTAGCGAAACGCGCATCGAGTACTATGTTTAAATTTGCTTAGGTTACGAAAAAAATATCCTAGAGATGAATCCGTCAAACCCATAGAATCTAATTAAAGCTTGACCTCAATATTTCCCGATTTTACTGACTCTGAAGACAAAGCAGTTTGGTGAAACGTTTTGTGAGAAGCCTTTTTGTCTTATAAAATACTCATTTATTTTTCTCTAGCTTCGTATTCGCGCAAAAATGTAGGATTTGTATAAATGATTCCAGATAATATATAAACATCTGTACATCTACACCCCGACTACCCTCTCCAACCTCGACACCAAGAGCGAGCGCCACCCATTGGGAGCGTGCCCGCGCACCACTCGTCGCACCCGGCCAACCGACCACTCCTTGAAGCGGCCGTCGCTGGAATACGTATCGCAGCGTAGCGCGAACACAAACTTTCTAACCGACAAAACTGAATAGAAACACGACAATTTCACGGAAACTTTTCCCTGTCGAACCGAAATTTAGCGAAAAATTGGGAGGGGCCACTCGAAAACATTGTACTTGTTGTCGTGACGTTTTGGTTATAAGGTCGTGATCGAAAGTGCCGGATCGGTCTCCATATTTTGACTACGAGATGAATAGGCTCTGTAAAAATTCCGAGAGTAAAGGATCAAGGATAGAGCCCGAAATCAGGGCCCCGCTTCAAAGGTGAGATTTGTGCTTAGTTAAATATCGGTGTAAGTTAAGAATACATTAGTGAACACTGTATTACAATTTTATATAGAAATAAACAAAAATTAAAAGCTTAATTGTTATATAAATAGTTGCTAATATTAAACAAGCCGATTGAGGACGCGAATCTTATAACATTTAATAAGGATACTATTTCTGAGGAATGATTTTTAAAATATATCAAACATTATAATACCACACGATTTTAATGTTTAAATGATATATTGGCAACTAGTTAATATATGCATATTGACAAGTATAACATTATACTGCTAAGTAATTTCAAACAAATTAGATACCTTTTATTTTAAATTTTCATGTTATGTTCAGTGCGAATAAAGAAATTAAATAAGTTGAAACAACAGACAGTCCTAACAAAGAGTCCAAATATTCAAGGGCTTTATGTTATGAAATTGAACACTTCGCTGACCTTTGACATTTAACCAAATAACGATACAATTGGCAATGTTCTCTATTGCAAAAGTGTAAATCAATAAATTTGAGAAATTACATGAATCTCATATCATAAAAAATATAGTTGTCCAATATTTTCATCAATTTATGACCGCTATATAGTAGTAATATCTTTTTCTTGTATTTTTCTAAATTAAGGCAATGGTTTTTCTTCCTTCTGAGGGAAACCGTTAACGAATAAGCATTAGTTATTTACATTGTTCAAAGTTGGGAAACATCTGTAAAAATTAGTCTAGAAAACCAAAAATTATTTCAGAAAACAATTATTCTAGATGCTTCTTCGGCATCTCTTTGTTGAGCTTTTTAATTAAATGAAAATAATATTTACTTTCAAGTTAATGTTTTCACGTGACATTTTAGCAGCAGCAGCGCCACTGACTACGCCTTGAATTTTATTATAGATTAATGTTTGTGTAAAATATTCAAAATTCATGTCTTCTCTTCATATTTGTAACGTTAGCTCTGGGGGTGGCATAGCAAACATAAGGACTTCAATAAAATTTAAGCAGCGAAAAGAAAGTTGTCTTAATTATTAGCTAATAAATATCTCGGAGATAAATCAGATTTTAGCTTTTCAATATACTTTAGGTAATTTAGCCTGTGGCCATGAAGGAAATGAATATCTCTAAATTGTTTCATGTTATTCTGTATTTATTTCTTGCTATTTATAGGGCGTTTTTAAGCTTATGTTTTTGCAGTGCTTTTGAAGTATTGACCTGACCGACACTGCTTAAACTCCAATTATTATACAAAATTATGCAGTTCCCCAAATACTGTGTAACTGCTTAGGTTTAGAACAATTCCATATAATGTTGCTTGTTAATTCACGTTTGCTTTAAACGCCAAACTGAAAATAATTATTTTTCATGAGGACTGGCATATTTATGCAGTTGTCATCACCCTTAGTTGGAACCCGGTCTAAAATTTAATTATTCCTTGGTAAGCAATTTTGTTGCTGTTGGATATGAAAAAAAAATTAAACTAATTCTCTGTTGGTGAAAATTAGTTTGCTCAACTATCAGACTTTGAATAATAATAATAATAATAATAATAATAATAATAATAATAATAATAATAATAATAATAATAA
>MU182301.1:331777-351645 GCA_016904865.1 Pissodes strobi
AATAATAATAATAATAATAATAATAATAATAATAATAATAATAATAAACTGCTATTAACTCAAAAAATATAATTTATAGAAAAATACAAAAAATATATGCCGTTGATGTTGGGGCCATTAGAAAAACAAATTTAAAAGAGCAATTTTGGCAATACACTAAGGTATATTATAAACGAACTTAACTAATTATAATTAATTATAACTAAAAAAGGGCAAAGCATAAAGAAAGCAAATAAGCACTATATAGTATAGAGATATTACTAAACGAAATAGGAAGAAGAAGATTAAAAAAGAGTGAAAGCACAAAACCATATTCATGTAGAAAATAAAAGATGAATATGTAGAAATTACTGCTGAATATACTAATGAATCAATTATCCTTTACCTAATGCCTAAGATGCTGCCTAAGATGCTAACCCAGACATATTGAATTTGTCCAAATATGAGGCAATGCACCAAGAGCATCTCAAAATGTGTTTATGATGTGTTCGAATGGTTAATAAACTTTTACGTAAGATATTAAGATTGTGAACATCGGTGTTATGAACAATTCTTTCGAGCAGAACGGGGAAGTTTTATACATTATTATTTTGTAAAAGCAAGTTGCATGTAATATACGTCGACTATACATATCAAGTCATCTTAAATCTTCGAAATTAAGGGAAATGGGTTCCCTTCGACTTATACCGAAAATTAATCTTAGGCATAAGTTATGAAATTTTTGAATTCGCATGATATAACCCAAGCAAAGGCAAGGCCCGTATATATTGTCACAATAATTTAATAGTGATAAAACCAGAATTTTTTTTTGTATTTTGATTTAAATAAAGTCTATGAGAGTATAGCATTTTTAGAGCCTTAGATATATGTTCGTTAAATCATAATTTTTGATCTAAAACGCGACCTATATATTTTCCTGAATTTTTAAACGTAATTAAATCTTGTTCTAGTATAATATTAATATTATTTAAAATATCGTCCCTCATACCGTCGCTACTAAAAGTAAGACGATAGAGTAGCAGGTTTAATTTTTAAAAGAAGTTTTTTAGATTCACCAAGTAAATCATTTAATGGATAATAAAATCAATGCAGTTATTTGCGTAAGCAATCTGAGAAGAGTCAAAAGTAAAATAAATTTGTATATCATCTGCCTACATATGATAACTGCAAGGCTTCAAACATTTTAGCAATGTTCATATTGTGTACAACAATGGTCCAAGTGTGCTACCCTGCGATACGACAGAAACTACATTAAGCAATCTAGACTTATCCGTCTAAGAACTACTCTTGGAACTCTGATGTTACAAGATTTAAGGGATTATTATGAAACCCTATACAGGTTTAAATTGACAGCAAAATTTTATAATTAAGCGTATCAATTATTATAAGTAAAATCTAGCAAAATTAAAATAACTGTCATTTTATTGTCAAGCCTCTTTATCACGTCATCAGTCCCTGATATCAGGTAAAGCTGTAGTACAACTATACCATACTCATTACCTAACTGAGTAATAAGTATTCTTTTGGGTTAAGCATTTGGTATTACCTATTTTCAACAATCAGCTACAAGACTAAAAACTATTTATTGAAAAAAAATTATGATAAATATCAAAATTATTATGTATCATTTATGTTTTGAAAATGAGATCCTTTAAATGACTTCCTGATTCTCTATACGTTTGCGTAATCTGTATCTAAAATTTTGCATAACTCGTTCCAACATTTCTGCTCCAATATTATTTATTTCTTCCGTAATACGAATTTTAAGTTCTTGGATTGGACACCTTTTGCTTCACATATACCCAGGGGAAAAAATCATGAGCTTTTAAATCGGGGGAATTAGCTGGCCTTGTTATGTCACCAAATTTTGATAATAAGCGACCGAGGAACATTTATTGCAACAAAACTGGAGTTTGCCGTGCTGTATGTGCCATGGCCCCATCTTGTTGGAACGGAATATGATTTTGTCTCAGTCTTTGCAATTCGGGCCGTAAAAATGTCTGTAAAATGTTAATGTAACTTTCGGAGTTTATTGTAACAGTTTCGTTATTCTCATCAAAAAAGTATGGCCCTATGATACTAAACATGGAAACACCACACCATTACGGTGACTTTTTTATCATGGCGGGGTTTTTCATGAATCAGACCAAAATCAGACCAAAATATCACCGTATGAAAAATCAACACAAACTCGCTCTAATATTTTTATTAAGTCCGAAGCTATATCACTTCTTTGTCGTCCATGTGACCTGTTCAAATCAACTTTTGCAGATACTTTTCCTTGCCTTTAATTGTCCCAGATAACTCTTTCTTCGTCAGCCATGCCAGATTTTTCTCTTAACCTGTACTACCTGCACACATCACACCTATCTTTTTTGGTTTTAAAAAGTCAATATTGAATACGTAATTAAAAATATTTCTATAAATATGGTTCAATTTGCGTTTCACGGCAAAATTCCGTGTACAAAGAGCACAGCTTGGTCATATTAAGAGTGCCCTCTAAATATTCTTTAATGGGATTCTACTCTTGAAAGTTGGTTAACGTGCAACCGAACCAAGCCTTTTCTAGTATCACTTATTACTTTCTTCGAATGGCAAACCTGTCGAGATACCTCCTGTAACTTCTTCTTTATTTTTTCGTGGAAGAATACTTTACACATTCGAATGGTTATATCTTCTACGTGAAAATAATATCTAAACGTATATTTTCTGCGCGATTCTGCCTTAAGAGTCTGTTTTCGTACTTTGTCTCTTCGTTCGATATTCTTAGCATAAAAATGCCATTCAGCATCGTTTGATATAATTTCTAAAAACCCTTACATATGCTTTCTATATCTTCTAAACTTATTTTTTACATAAATATTTGCAACAATTTCGCAGTTCTTTAAAGTTTTTAAATTCCTTCCTTTTTGAATTTTGCCTTTAGCGTCTTTGTGTTCTTCTCCTTTTTTTATTCATATTTATTTCCATGTCTCCTTTCGTTTCCTCCTGAGTGTTTTGTTTTACAAATTAGAAATTCTATTACGGGTGTGCTGATGCTGCATATTTCCTTCAGAAACCTTGGCACATGTGTTTCGAAATTCACTGTCATTTGAAATGCTTTTCCTAAAAAAACCTTCCTATTTTGTTCTTCAAAGCTTAAATATTTAGTAATATTTACTTTGTTCATCATCTTCTTCTTCTTCTCCAGAGAGCAAATATCGTGTTTTCTCTAGTTTTTCGTCGGATAGTATAAAATCTGGATCTCGAACAGAATCGTCAGTGTCCTCAAAATATTCAAAAACTTCGCGCTTTTTTGATGAAGTTGGCCTAAGATGAAATTTTAGCTAAAGAAATATTATGTCCTAGAAGCTGGGCTAGAAATACACATTAAAAAAAAAGATAATAACAGATTATTATAATGTTCTAATTGAAGAAAAAAATATCCAAATCTAAGGTTAGGTTGCAAAATAACATATTTTCATATTAAATAAACGTAATTTTAACATTTTCCACGACAATGTAATTTAGTGTACTTACGGCTCAATGTTTGTCTTCATTTTTAACCAAATTGTTCAAGAAACCACAATGAAATTAGACGAAGTATAGCGTCACGTTATTACGTTGTAATTCTGCTATTTACTGATGTCGGCAGTATTATATTTTTCTATCAACAACCTCTCCTAAAATCTGTTTGGTTGATCTATTAGAAAATTATAAGGCTTATGAGTATTTGAATTTTGAAGATAGAAAAAATTAGTAGTGTTTGTAACTTGGCTTTGGATTTTAGTACTAACTTCAGTGCTGATAGAACAGTAATGAAAAACTATATCTCTCGATTTTTTCCAACAATGCTGATAGAATAATATAATATTCGATCCACGATATGACCTGAAAGTTCAACACCTCTTTTACCCGATTTTACTATCTCTATATTAAATAATATTAAATCAATAAGCTAGTATCTAGAATATATACCTACAATAGCTGGCAATGATAAGTAGCCCTAATATATATATTTTTAATTTCTAATTATAAACAAATGCCTAAAATTGCTATATATATTTATTCAAAAGACAAGAACGATAACGAAAGAGACAGCCAAAAATCATACTAGGGTTTCTCACTCGAATGTGCATTAAAATAATGATGAATTAATTAACGATAAATAATGCCTGCGTATACTTCTAGTGGTTGTCACCCTCCCTTCCTTGCACACGGTGAGCAATCCCAGCACTCTTCACATACACAAGCCCATCAAGGAACCACGCGTTTTTCGAAGAGATCTTAGCCACAGCTTCATTCCGACCTTTTTCACCTCTAACCTTTTATAATTTCTATAAATGTTTTAAAAAATTGGGTGTTAATAACTACCCAAATAGCAAATGTATTTTCATAATCGTGCATTGTATATCTAATTACAAAAAATCACTCTTACTGATGATCCGCAATGCTTCTAGTACAATGATTACACCAGGCTTTTAGCATATAAATTAAGGGGAAAATGTTTAATTTTGTTTGAGTCACTATTAGAATTTCGATACCTACGTAGTCGTCAGGCCATCAAAGGTATTCATATCTAATTAAAAATGTCGTCTATTAATATAGTTTTAATTGGAACAATAATCTTCTAACCCTACAATGTATCGATTATTCATTGACAGTAACATTTGTTCTGTTTTAATTCAGTATAATCTATATGATTTGTAGTTGGTTTAATTTATTAACTATTTATTTATATAAATTATATATATTTTTAGAGTTTTAAAATAAATTGAATTTAGAAGATAATTGAATTGTACAACTAGCAGGAAAATTTACAGTAAAGCGGATTGATACTTTTATCAGATATCTATTATTATATTAGTTATTTTCAAATAAACGTTTCAGTAAAAAGCTGGGTAATGGTCTGTAATAAGTAACAATGAATGGTAATTCAGACTTTTACGAAAATAACTTTAATAATATATTTAATCGCTTACAATGGATTAGTACAATTCTAAAACATTGTGCTACATTTCCTGTATTATTGTTGATATCGTGTATACCATTAGAAGTCGCTTCATTTGAATAGAAGGGTTTTTATAAATGAATGGTTAGCCATTGAATAAAATAACTCAAAAAGATATACTTTGAAGTCATTGCAGGAACAGCAGAATATAAGATACTTGGATACGCAGAACAAGAACGTAATGTTGACTTACACTATTTACATTAATCGGGGTTAGAATATTTTTCAATGTTCATTATACCATGCAGGTGAGAATATCCATGCCAAATTTAATATATTAATATTACATAGTATAGTCTTCCTAATGATATTAAATTTTTGATTTATTAGTTTCCTAATTGAGAAAAAAATTTAATTCTGAAAGGTGCAGAAAAATATTTCTAAACGTAAAGAACCTTTTTTAAATATTTTCGGGTCTTCCTTGTATACGAGACTCGCAGAACCCTTACTGCTGGCCGCTGCAGTCCAGAAATACGATACTCAATAACAGAATTAACATACGATTCGATATTAATATACGTAATTCCAAATTGAGAAAGAGCCGATTGGGATGTTCTTAGTACCTACGTCGATGTCAACTCTGCAAACCGCTAAGGTGCAAAGATAGTTTTGGCTAGGTTGCTGGCTTGTTCATGTCCGTGCTCATGCTATCGGAGAAGTGGAATGTGCTAGACTCCCAAAAACCTTAGTATTAGTGGGTTTGATTCTAGTTTACACAACCCTCTGATCAGCGATATCTTTGTTTTGGTTTTAACGGTGTTAAATTTTAATCCATTGTGATCAAATGGATGCTTTGACCAGAATCATAGAAAATCCTTAATACATTTTATCTTACCAAAGATTAACTCAGGTCCTCGCTATAAATCAAAAAGATTACTCACCAAGTATCGAACTCTGCGGCACGCCCGCCGTGACGTCCAGCGTAACAGCCTCAAGTAAGCTGCCAAGAGCTTCTCAGCCGGCTGATCAAAGCCAAACTATGATAACTTTCTTAGTAATATGTTATTTGACATGAAGTCATACGCTTTACTTAGGGCACAAAAGACGAGAGGCATATCCGCCATCCTTAGACCATCTTGGAATAACCGCATTAGTTATAGCCCTACCCTAATTAGTTATTTTGTTACAGATGGTACACGACTTATGTTTCATAGCATTTTCAAGAACCATTGATATGATGGGATGGAGCGATATGGATCTATAGTTTGATTAGTCTTCGTTATATCCTCATTTGGAGCAATTTTCAAGCAATTTAGAAATATTTTGTATTTTAAACACAATAGAGTTATACTAAAACCATATATGTTTATGTTGACACTGTTTTTTGAGGATTGCATTATGTTCTTAACTTTGTTGAAAATAACTTCCTTGGGGCTCATAGCTTGTTTATTCTACCGACAAACTTCAAGGCATCTCAATTATCGAATGGTAACTTTTTTTGAAGCCTCAATCTCAGTATTTACGAAAGTATTCATATCTATATTATTATCATTATTATTATCAAAAAATGTTTTGTTGTTTAAGAGCCGCTTTATGCTCACATCTAAACACATTTACTGTGTTTCTGTTTTCTTGTGCATTGTGCTGCTTACATATTTCAGTCAGCAACCTCAAGTGTTCTCATAATGCCCTTAATTAT
Organism: Pissodes strobi; assembly: GCA_016904865.1. Classification (NCBI taxonomy): domain Eukaryota; kingdom Metazoa; phylum Arthropoda; class Insecta; order Coleoptera; family Curculionidae; genus Pissodes; species Pissodes strobi. Next base: position 338,407 of record MU182301.1, read on the forward strand.
TTAGTAAACCACTATATTCTTCTTACATACCATTTTTTCTGGAGAGGACTCGGTGTTCCTGCTAATTCATTTTATGTGTTTTATTAACACTGTGTGTTATCTATAAATTTACTACACCTGATATAGATGGTCTGATAAAAGTGAGTTCATATTGCTTGATTCCCAATGTTTTAAAAAATTCGTTCATGCAGTATTTTCAAATATTGTTTGCTGAAGGTCATAACTACAAAGCAGACCAGATCAGCAGCTGCTAAAAATATATCACTGAAGAGTGAAGTCATCAGTGTTAAACTTGTTAAGCTAAAAAAAAATGTTAAAATTACCACAGATAATGTAGTTTTAAGCAGTCAGATGGTTTTTATTTTCCTGCGAATATATTGGAAAATATAGCTCAGCTACCGTTTGGAGACTTGATACTTACTAAGTTAAAAAATCCTTGCAAATTCACAATTCCTCACCTATATTGATTGAGTTGCACTGAATGGTGCCTCAAAGAGCAATCTTTAAAGCGCCATGTATGCTGTCTGAAGTATGATAATGTTTCCTGATTATTTATTTTGACCTTATTCATTTCAACGGATATTAGCCAGTGCTTCTTGATAATTATTGGTTTCCAAAAGAGAAGGGTCTTCTTCATCAGTTTCGTTTCTTGGACTTTAAATATTAATATGCAGTATTTTGCAACGTTCAGAGATCCCGCTCCCTGTTAATTCTAAATGTCTTTACCCCACTGATACCAGAATTTTTTGTTCCATCTCAATCCTGTCGATGGTTACTTCTTGCCTTCATGGAGGTTGCATAGTAATTATTTGCTTAAAAAAAATTTCCCACAGCAAAGTAAATCGTTAAAAGCAACGCGTTTTGACCAAAACACTGCATAATATATAATGTTTTTTTGGTTTTACTCACTCTAAGTAGTGTTTGTTTTCTTGTTTTTGGAATGGCATGGCTTTACTTGCACATGTTCAGTTTGCGTCTGAGCATTTTTAGCTGTATAATTGTACAAAATTCTTCTGTAATTCCTTTCTCGACCATTGATAGAAATCATATATTTTTATTTATGTTTAGTGGTCTGAGAAATCAAATTGTTCCCTCAATTGGGTTTTGTCACCGTTTTACCACTTACAGCTCAAAACCGTTTTCGGAGTCTTCTATTTCTAATGTGGCGAGAAAGTAAAACGTTAAAAATGTGGGCATCAATTCCTTACCATCAAGCAGGTTAAGCCCGTGGTAATTTGTTAAAATTGGAATGAAAAATCTGTAGTCTCTGTCAACTACTCTACTTTGCAACAACTGTATCGGCTCTGAGTCAATTAGATCGGGTATCTTACTAGTAACTTACCGTTTCATGTATATTTAACTAAACTACTGGTTCTGCGTCCAGCAAAGTTTTCCGTTGGCTAGTTTACTCAACACCTCGTTGGATAGAGGCAAGGGCTTTTTTCTGGGGTTCTGGATTACCTTAGTATAAATTCTCCCTCGAATATATAAATAAAAGGAAAAGGGTATCAGAAGTCCTGGGAGAAGTACATAATGGAAAGTTTAGTGCTCATCTCGGAATTAACAGGACGATTGAGAAGATACATAACAGGTTTTACTGGGTCAACTACTGCCAGGATGTAAAATCAAGGTGCCGGCAGTGTTTAACCTGTGCCTCAAGTCAAGGCCCAAGACAAGATCTAGTGGAAAGATGAAACAGAATGATGTGGGACTACCGTTTGAACGTATCGCCAGTGACCGAATGAAGGCACGATATGGTCTCCAAGCTAACTGTATGGGATTTCAGATAAACGATAAAGTCTGGTTATATAATCAACAAAGGAAGACAGGAAGATCTCCCAAGCTAATGCCAGTATGGGAAGGGCCCTATACAGTCATTAACAGAATTAATGAGGTAGTGTATAGAATTCAACGTAGCCCCAGATGCAAACTGAAAGATGTCAACCTCGACAGGCTCAAAGCATATCACGGACATGAAATAGCTCAGGTTTAAGAGGGAGGTAATGTTACGGCAAAAGATCATTCGAATGTTTTTATGTTACCCTATAGAACTGGCCTTGTCGCGTCTACGTTATTTCGTATGAGTCATCGCCGGCGGAGAAAATTCGGAAGCTGTGGTATGCGTGCAGCCCTGGTCGAGAATAATATAGAGAGGCCTCACTTCATTCGGAGTATTCACGATATATTTTAGACTGTATATAAATAGCGGGCAGAACGTGTGTTGTAGTTAGTTAATAATTGATAATTGAATAAAAGTGTTGAATCCTAAAGAGCTATTATTTGAAAATTTATAAGAGTAGTTTAGTGTCTTTAATTATATACAGTGATAAAGAATAAAGATAGTATTAGTTTAGAATAGTAAAAGTTGTAATTCCGTCAGAACCCACGGAAAAACGTAACAATATGTTGAAACTACAAACTACAATGTCGCAATAAAGTACTGATCTTTTTCATATTTCGATAGGAAACAACAATTGCAGATAATATATTATAGACATTTGACATTCAGGCCGCAAAAATGGGCAACATTTGTAAAGACATGAAAAGTTTTTTAATAGAAAAAAATATATTTACTTTCAAGTTAATGTTTCCCAGTGACACTTTAACAATAGCAGCGCCACTTACTACGCCTTGAATTTTATTATAGATTAATGCTTGTGTAAAATATTCAGAATTCACGTATTCTCTTCATATTTGAGACGTTTGCTTTGGACGTGCCAAGGCAAACATAAGGACTACTTTTAAGCAGCGGAAAGTAACTTGGCTAAATTATTAGCTTAAAAACATCTCGAAGAAATCTTGATAAATCAGATTTTAGTTTTTCAATGTACTTTAGGTAGTTTAGCGTGTAGCCATGAAAGAAATGAATATATCTAAATTAATGTGAAAAAAATTTAATTTTGCCATGATCAGCGCTCTCTCTTCCTATTAATTCCAATCTTCTTTGTCCGGCTGATACCAGAATTTTTCGTGCCAAATCAGTCCTGTTGATGACTGCTTCTTGTCTTCATGAAGGTTGCATATTACCTATTTGTCCAAGAAATGCCTTCCTATACAAAGTATAATCGTTAAAAAGCAAATTCCTTGAGTCCAAACGCTGCACCACATGGTATCCTATCGGTTTGATTTTACTCACCCTAAGTAGTATCGTTTTTGTTTTCTAGTTTTAGGATTGACATTGCTTTACTTTATGATGAATTGATCAGTTGGGCGTCACTTATAATGAAATACTAGCTCAGTCGCCAATTTGTGAGGATAAATTTAGTTGAACACAAATTGTAGCCAGAGTTAAGTTATTTAATTTAATTAAGTATGAGATTCGTTTTCCCCGAGGGGGTGAGTTGTCTCTTTTATCAATTATACTTTGGGCGCCAGAGTTCCGAGAGGCAATGCAAACTGAGCATAAACACTTAAAGATCTATAACTATAAAGATAAGAATATCAAAAATTCGCGTCTTACCGAACTCGATCTTGCAATAAGGTAAACAAGAAAATTTTAAAATAACACTATATATTAATTTAATAATTAATTTACAAATCTGAGTTATAATGGCATCATGTAAAATAAGGATTATCAATACAAATAAATTACAATTTAAATTATTTGATATATAAGTTTGAATAAATTGACTAGCAATGAGAATTAAAACTAATGTAAAAGACTTAAAAAATTAATGAAAGAGTTGGACAAAAACAATGGTCTTTACAAACTTATTTCTCTTCTGATTGGCTAATACTTAGCTTGTCCAACTATCCTGTAACCATGCAACCGTATTGGGACTTCTGCCGGAACCTGCTTCTGCCTATTCCCAAGTTCAATTGACTTGAGGTGATGTAGGACTTAAAGGTCTGCTCGTTCTGTCGGTCTTTTATGGCGACGTGGACGGACACCTGATGCTTGAATACCACGATGTTCATTCGGGAATTTTGTGTACATGGAAGAGAAAATAATCTAATTTTAGACCAGTGTATATCGCCAATTAAAAAATTATCCAGGGAAATATCCTGTGGACCTCAGTTAGATGACTTCACAGGAGGAAGTAATCAACAATTTAAAAATTTACTGTTTAAAGCAGGTATAATCGAAAACTCAAATATCAAATTTAAGTTGAGCAAAACTTATAAATAACTATGGTTACGCAAAGTTATAAATAGCTACTGTTACTCAAGATATTCATTTTCTTTACTTTAAGACATGGAATTCAAAAGAAATTATGACTGAAATTTAAAATTTAAAAGAAAATGATCGAGCTACCTTCCAAACAGTGGCTCTCGGCAAATTTAAATAAAAAATAATTTGAATTTAAATATCTCTATAAACGAGCCTTATAACTCAAAATAAGTAATTTCTATCTACTCTTCTATATGGCCCTTGGCACATAAATGATAATTGAGTGTAATTACACCTTAATTAATTAAAGATATTGACAAGGTAATCATTATCTCACATTGAGATATGAATTAAGATAAAAGATAAAGATGGAAAACAGGTAAATTTATACATGTGAGCTCAACCCCTCATAAATGCAAATTAATGTCGATACATCATTGTTGAAACGCGACAGGGCAAGTGCTAATAATTATATGATTGATGTTACAAATAAACTGAAATATTAATGAAATAAGCCTAAAAAGGAAAAATATTAAACCAGCAATATTATGAGGGAAAACTCGAAGGAATTCTACTGAAAATTCAATTTACTACCTTCACAGGAATATATAGAATCCAAGAATTTTCCAAACGATACTGTTCAATTTAAATGGAAATACGTAAAACAATGTGTGTGACCGCTAAACGATGAAATAATTACGTTCTTGTAAATTTGGATTAAACCGCTATCAAATTACATGAATTACGGAATCGGTATTTTTGCCGAACGGTCACTAAAAAATTAAGATTATTGAAGTTGTAAGTTAATCGAACGTGTAATATAAAAATGCTAATTTCTTGCTTAAGCAGAATATGATTAAATAAATCAGAAACAATTATTAATTATGTATTCAAAAAATGAAAAAATTAGCGAAATATATGCAAGATGAATAAAATATTTCAAGATCAAAACTAGCACATACCCAGTCAAGCGTTGCCAACAAAATCAACGACCTTGCTTCCAAAATTTAAGACGTTCAACAAATTCTGATTTTCGATGTTCTCATTGGATAATTTAGATCATGTGACCACTACTATGAGTCATGCGGCGTCAAATCAAAGAAATACACAATATATACTAAATATAGTAATCCGTATTAAATTAAATGCATAAATGGTAGGTATCAAATAGCGAACTACGCTTTCCAATTACCCACTACATGAGATACGCCCATCCCCAAATAGATGTCACTACTCAATATAGAAATCTACAGCGACACGAATCTGAAAATTGTAGGTATAAACCAGCGTACCTGTTCTTCCTAAATAATTAGTTGCACGAAATATACCCGTTTGCGAATAAATGTCACTGGCGATTCATATCCCGTACATCGAAAATCATTGACTTAAACAGAATTTTGTGGAGCGGAATAACTTATATTTCGTTACAACTTGTACATCTTCAGTCGGAGTATGCGCCTTTTTAGCTACATAATTGCACAGTTCTTTTGTATTTTGTTTCCCGACTATTGATAGAAATCCTTTATTTTTATTTATTTTTGTTGGTCTAAACGATCAAATTCTTGCTGAATATCCTTCCTTCTTTATTTGGGTTTATTCACTTCAGATATTTGGTCTTTATCATTTGGGATTTATTGACGTTTGGTCACTTACAACCATTTTTTGATTCTTATCGTAACTTACCCATTCACCTAACTAAACTATTGATTTAGCGTCCAAATAAGGTTCTTGGGTCTCTAGCAACTACTTTAATTTACAATAACTATATCGGCTTTGAATCAATTTGATCGAGTATCTTATTCGTGACTTACCTTTTCATCCATCTTTAACTAAACTATTGAATCAGCGTTCAGGTAAATTTCTGTAGTATCTGTTTGTTACTCTTCTTCGCAGCAACTAAGTCGGCAACAGTCAGATCAGGTATCTTATTCGTTACTCACCTTCTCATTTATATTTAACTAAACTATTGGTTCCGCGTCCAGCTAGTTTTTCCGTTACCTAGTTTGCTCAACAACATCGCTGCCCCTATTCAGGTTTTTTTTTTGGAGTCCTGGATTACCTTAGTCTAAAATTATCTCTCGTAGTTACTTCTGACCGTTCGTTTCTATGAAATTAATTTTGAGAAATACATTTTGATTGACAACCTACTTACCGTATTCATATGTTGCCATAACACATATTTAAATAACATTTTTTTCTGTAAAAGTAAAATGTCGCTATAAAATATTGATCTTTTTCATATTTCGAGAGGAAACTCAAAAATTGCAGATATATAGACAATCGACATTCAGGTCGGGAGAATTGGGCAACATTTGTAAAATCATGAATCATGGGAAATATCGAAACACTCTTGCTGCATTTCTTGGATTTAAATTCGTGATGTGACCGCGGCAAAGAATTGACGTATTTTCTTTTATTGCGATATTGTTTCATTCAATCACCAATATTTAAGCTTGGTTTATTTAAGAAATATCTGTGAATATATCTGCAGCAATTTTTACCAGATTTGGACTAAAAAAGAGCTTAATTTTCCTGAAATTCATCAGAAGTGAGTCTTTAATCTGGTAATACTTCTTAGGTTCAAACTTAGATCTTATTGACGTAAATTTAGGTAACATTTTTATTCACAATACCTGTAAAAATAACAATTTATACTGTTTTCTATACTTAGATAAAGATCGGGTAGTGTTAATGGATCCCTGTAACGCTCAGTTCCCAAACAAATACAAACCTAATTTACATAAATATACAAGTTTACAATAATCTCCAACTTCACAAAAATCTCCAAGTTCACAATCGGTGGTACAGCCTTTAGTGCAGGAACAATGGCGGCCCCCAGCTTTTAGACAGTGGAGAAGGGTCGTGGTGAGTTATAATGCCTGAGCGCCACGCGGTTAACTTATCGCCATGCCCTGATGCTGGATCTTCAGTGAGATTCGACCAATAACCACGAATTGCTCTCCTCCCCGCTGTAACCTATTGAAAAACTTGGAAGGGGAAACAAAAAGAAATATCACCCCAATTAAACAAAAATAACAAGTGTATATTCCGTATTGGTGACTATACTTTTGAATTAAATAAGAAAAATAATTGCTACAAGAAGAATGTCTTGTATATGTAGCTATGACAATTAATATATAAATGTTTGCTAAAGATGGAATATTAAAAGTAACGGTTTAATGTTAAATAGTACTTTATGTTATAACTACGGCGCCCTATAAATACGAATACGTGATCACGTGTCGTTTACATGCCCTTGATTGGTGCTAAAACCTATACGGTACAAAAATATGGTAACTTCTTCTACTTCGACACTCTAAATAACTCTAATCAAAAAGCAAGAAGTTAACGTGCTATTTCAAATGTACTAGATTCAGGTAAGCAAAATATTCACCTATTAAATAGTAACCGTACCAGAGGTAAATCTATATGATTACGCGTTGATACGCTATGCTTATATGCGAACAGTTTCAAAAATATTTATATTATACGACGCTGAAAAGAAGTAAAACACGCGAACAAGACTACGCTGAAATGAATTAATAACACGCCAAAACTATCCGGATTAGCTGGATAATCCAGTATACCTATGCTCACTATTGAGAATAATTCGTTACTCCCAAATAATTTAAAGGTAGCTATATTTTAAATCAAGACAAACCATTAATACTTTCATTAAGCAAATTTACCCGGAACTTTAATTTAAGTAGTCCTAAATCACCAATCAAATAAAACACAATAATAAAATGAAATAAAATAAAAGTCCCAAAATACACTAAATTATATCCTAAAGTAAGACTTATCTGATACGTTATCAAGCCAACAGTGAGTTCATCCAGGACCCAGGTGTTGTCGAATCACTGGAGCGTCAAGGTCGGGTAGACACACTCTGTATGCGTTGAGGCTTGATTCAGACAGCGAGACACGCAGTCAATTGACGGTTACTCCGAAACCACGTGTTGTCAGAGGAGTCTCAGTATGCAGTCTTGAAACCCAGGTAGGAAACAGGAACGTAAGATCCAATATAAAATAAAATTCCAAAAATCCGGAAAAACAGAAAACAGGAAACAGGAAAATCCAAGAATTGAAAATCCAAGAATTGAAAATCCAAGAATTGAAAATCCAAGAATTGAAAATCCAAGAATTGAAACCCCTGAAACAAATAGGGCAAATTAGCACGGTGATCAAGCCAAAATATGAAGGAAACAGGTACGGAACCTCAACAAATAACAGATCAAAACAATATCTGTATCAAATCTATTCAAACAACATACCTTTAGATGTTAAACGGGGTTCAAGTGTGTGGCAGCTCTCGAAAGTCAAATCCCCAAACGTGGGTGCAGGTGGTCGAATCTACAAATCTTCCTTCATCTACAATCATCCATCAGACGAGAAACCATCGACGACCACAATCCTGCTCAAGGGCTTCGTTGAATACTCCCCTAACTAGGGCACTGTATATTTCACACTAAATATCAGTATCTCAACGAAAATACCCAATTTCGAGAGCTCGGCACTGAAACCTACTGGTTCCTTCAAGATCACATAAAGACTAAATTGGCTTGCTCCGAAAATGACGAGGCTAGCAGAATTAACATCGCGCCGGCCCAACATACTATGTTGCCAGAAGCGTCCCTATTTGTGACAAAGTACTAGAAAGTTATGATGTCATACTACCGGATTCGCCAAAACAAGCGCTAAAGCGACTCATTATCGAAATGATTTAAATCAGTTAGAATATACTTTTATATGCTTGGTGGGAATATATAACCCACGCGTTATGCGGCAGTCTAAAATTACAATCAACACGCGCCACTAATAGCATTATGCCAAATAAGGCATTAACTTGGCAACCGTGTCGACCGTGAAGGCCACGCGCTTGTCCAGAAAGCTGTCACTTATACCGCCAAAATTATCCCCCACAGATTATATGAAACGTAGACCAATTTCCTTCGCGTCGCTAGAATCTACTCCGAGCTGAAATATTATCGAACTTTAATAATGGAGAGTTCGTGTAATACTGCGTCAATATGCAAGCGTAGAGGGCTAAATATTGATATAATCAGCAAATTCAAGCGTATGATAGCTAAATCCTACAATAAATTCAACGCGAATTAGAGTGGTTCTCGAGTCGATATCGACGGAGGGATCCGATGCGCTTTCCACCCGTCGTGTAGTCTATGGTTTAAAACCGGAGTGACATGACATACTTCTAACAACCGTCAATGTTTCATTTCCAAAATGAAAATATTCCCTAATCACCTAAGCAAAACAATATATTATCAAATATAAATCAATGAGAAAATTACCACAGAATGACCATCAAGTGTACAAAAAGTAAGTTATAATTACAGTGTTAGATCTCCCTAAATAACCTTAAAATATAACTCGGCATGCATTATAGTCCAAACTCCAATTACTCGGCTAATCTGTAAACAATCTATCACTGTTGTTTTATATATAGACACAACCCTCCAAGAAAGGCGAAAATATATTCTTGACTCCAAAATACCTCGAATCAGCAATTAAAAACCATAATTAGCAAGGCCGAATACAGTGGATGGCGATCAAGGTGTATTATCGAACTGAAATAATGAAAACAAGCCAACTGATTAGAAGAAGGGTTTCTTTCTCCATTTAGAAAGACAGCATAATAGGACAAAACCAAGAGGAAAATACCAATATAAAACGAAGCTTTGTGGTTCCAGCTGCAACAATATATCGTGTGTGTAAAGTTAATTCGTTCAAAAGAAAGCATGTGCCTTTGATATATTATAAAGACATAAATATGAAATATTTGCTTTAGAATACCTAGTTTAATGTTGGGTTCCATGCTTTTCCAATACTAGCCCTATTGTGGTAATTATCTAATTTTTGTAGTGTATTTTAATAAATAATATGATGTTTGATTCTTTTCCCTCCAGAAATAGATCAATTTTAGTCGACTATGGTACCACATACGTACATTTTTATTTTGGTCCTTCGCCATTTCGTCCAGAAAAAAAAAATAAATGCGTATAGTTAATCGGAGCCCGTTACATCCCTCATACACTTATGTAGAAATAAAAGTTATACATAATATCCTATGGTACACTGCTTTCTACCTAACTTAGTTGGAGAATTTTTAGCACACATAGTCTACTCTTAACTGATTTTTGCTGTAAAAGATTTATTGGTTTTTATTGGGATTTAATGTTTTCTTATTAAAAGCATTTTTATGAAAAACTTGTTTCTTTAGATAGCGATGTTGACAATATTTACCAAGGTATGATCAGCATTTTCAATATTGTTGGGAATAATGATAATATTGATGATATTTTTAGCGGCTACTGGTTGTTTACAATACAATACAATACAAAATACTTTTTTTTAGGTTTCATGGTACAATACATATTGATACATTACAGGAAGGGTGGCGGTATCCAACATAGTTGCTCATTACAACCACCCTGGATTAATATGATTTATCTAAATAATAACTCACAACAATAGAAGTAAGAAACCTATTATCTAAAATGGTACCTAAGAAGAGAAGAAAAATAAATACATAGATGCATTCACATAAAATAATAGACCTTCACAATGGTGGCAATGCCAGATCTCTGCGATCAAAGATATATTTTCGTTTCTTACGTCCAAATGATAAAGAATTAGCGGAGTTCACGACCTCAGGCGGCAAAGAATTAAAAATAGTCACAGCATTATATGAGAAAGAATTTTTAAAAAAGGTTGTGTTGTGTCGTAGGATACAAAAGAGCTCACGGTGTCTTGTATCGCGATTGTGAACATCTACACCTCTAATCAGCAACTCATGCAGTCACCCTGAAATGTCCGTCCTACTCATTCTATAAACCAGACTTGCCAAGCAGAGTTCAAATGGCTCTCTGATGTTTAACCATCCGAAACTAGATACACTACGAGAAACGTCATCAAATTTCCGCAGGTTGTAAGAAAATCTTAGGCAGGCATTCTGAACCTTCTGCAGGCTAACCTTATCCTGCTTCACCAATGCTGGCCAAAAGACCACATTACAATAAGACAGACCCGACAAAATCAGAAAGTCGACCAACCCGAGCCTCAACTCGGTATACAGATTCCCTATGAAGATATAAAAGTTTAAGTTTAAAAAATGATTTTTTGATTAGACTTTGGACATGGGAATTAAATCTCAAATCAGCATCGACACACAAACCAAGATTAGTCACTGTTTCAGCACGGATCAAAAGCTTACCAGTAACTTTGATTTGAAAATTAGGATTATTAGAAATAGATAGCCTATCTTTTTCCAAATATCATTAGCTGAGTCTTTGTTCCATTTAAGAACAAGCCATGATCATTTGGCACCACAGCGACAGTCGCAAGATCCTAATTAATCCTCCCAGCTGCTAAGTCCAGATCAGATGTTTTAAATGAATAATAAACTTGGGTATCGTCGGCATACTAGTGAGAGTTACAGTAACTCAAATATCTACAGAAATCGGCTTTGTATAAAGAAAAAATTATGGGACTGAGTATACTGCCCTGAGCAACGCCCCTCTCTATTAGATAAAGATTAGAAATACTATGACGGAAAACGACCCTCTGTTGTCTATTTGCAAAGCAGTTCCTAAAAAAATTCAAAGCATTACCCCCAAGTCCAAAATATTGTAGTTTAAGGAATAGTATATTATTTTATATGGAGGAAAAGTGATACTTTTCATGGCGCGCTCGTGTTTAACAGCCGAACGGAGTGAGGCTGGTAATAGAGAGCAAGCCATGAAAAGTAACTTTTCTTCCAAATAAAATATGCTGTTTTTTCTTCAAATGTCGACAAATTAATGCAAAAACATCTCTTTTTAATAGTAATAATATTTAATTATTATTAAAGATAAGTGGGTTCGCAAGGCGGCTTAGACCGGTGTCGGTGAATATAGGCACAGGTTGTTGCTATAGTAATGTAACATAAAGCTGTCAGTGGACACTGTCAACAATAATTATTTTTTTAAAATTGCGTCTCCGACTGCGTTTTAATTCCATATTGATAAGCAGTTATTGAGTAAGTTCGATTAAATAATAACCAATTTGTTCCTAAATTAGTGATTTTTAGAAATAGTCACAAATTGAGTGATAAATACAAATTGTAGTTTAATAAATCTTGAGTTGTTGACGCTTATTTTGTTGTCTGTTTGTATTGCATCTATGTTGCTATGACAACACTTTTACCTCCGCCGGCGGAAAAGTGAAAAGTAAAGCTCCGGCGGAGGAAAAACGAAACTTCACAGCCGCCTACACAGTCGAGTAATGACGGATTTATTGACGTTTGAAGAAAAAAGTATTTTGTAATGAAATGCAACTAGAAATTTTAACCTATAAACGACCGCAAAATACAGATAAAGATGATACCGTAAAGAACCGACACCTTGCGCTGCCAGAAGGTTTACGGATACTAAATAATATTATTAAAGGCAAAAAACGTTATAACTGTAATGTGACACTTATTTACCCAAAATATTCTCATAAAAAACGATCACCAGAATCTAACCAGGAAAAATTTAGTTACAAACATACTACGATCATTTTGATAAAGACGTGGGCAAATACATATCTCACAAATAGCATTACACTAATGTACCTATAATTAATGTAAATTCGCTGAGAAAAATTTAAGGAAAGGCATCATTAGGACTAATAATTTTTTTTTGTTTACACCAGCATCCCATCCAAAGATCTTTCAACCTGCAGACCAGACAGCATTCCTCCCGTACTTCCCCTTAGCCGCCAAAAGTAGGTCATATCTACCCTTGGTCAAGTCTTCGAAAATTGCAACACCAGAATTCTTCAGGTTTTTTTGTAAAAAGTCGACTAAAATAGGGTATGGTCTGTCATTACTTGTTACACTACCCACTCGAAAAGCGCAGTCCATATTACGAATATTACAAGGAACTTTGAGTTTTTCATTAATTAATTAAACAATGATATCAGCTACATTTTCATCCTGCTCCTCATGAACACCAACAAAGCGCAAAGAATTTATCTCTGTAAATTATTAAGAGCTAAAACAGAGTTTTATCCACAATACCGAAACAGAATATTTGCACTCGACGCGCGTTTCGCTAACCATGTTAGCATCATCAGGAGATGATTAAAAC
>MU182301.1:376645-406444 GCA_016904865.1 Pissodes strobi
GAATATAGCGAAAGTTAATGGTTTCAATACTAACTTAATAAATAGACTAGTTAATAGGCATTTGTTTAGAAAGACCATTCGTGATTCCACTTCTTTCGTCAATCAGGATGAAAATACAAAATATGTCTCGATACCATATAATCCTCAGTATACTAGAGGACTTCAAAAAGTCTTTAAGGAAGTAGGTTTAAAATTAGTATACCAAACTCAGTTCAACATTAAGAAATTATTAGGTGGTCCAAAGGACAAAATTGAAATATTAGAAAGAAGTGGAATATATGAAATTGGATGCATGGATTGTAACCAAAAATATGTTGGGCAAACTAGAAGATCTATACAAACGAGACTCAAGGAACACATAGCTCATTTAAAGTATGGTAGAACAGAAAAATCAAGTGTTGCCGAGCATGCTTTTGATAACAATCATAGAATAACAATTAAAAATTTAAAATTAATTCATAATATAACTGATAGGAGATTATTAGACGCATATGAAAGTATGGAAATTATTAAATGTAAGAATAGTTTAAATAGAGATAGAGGGCCTATTCCGTATAGTCCATTGTATTGGTTGATCAAGCGTGACTAGTGGGATTCCAGGATTGGTTCCTTTGGTTCCGCTTGATTAAGCAAACATTTAGTATAAAAGCGAGTTAGGTAGAGTTTTAAATTTAGTTTTAATCATCTCCTGATGATGCTAACATGGTTAGCGAAACGCGCGTCGAGTGCAATAATTCTGTTTCGGTATTGTGGATAAAACTCCGTTTTAGTACTATAATAAGGAATATAATTATGTATATTATAATATGATACTATAATACTCTCTGTACATTTGTACAAAACTAAAACCAAAGTATATGTAAACTAGTAGCTCAACTCCCCCAAATATTTTCTGCCAGCCGCCGAAAATCCGCAGATTGTTGGCAGCATGTGGAGCGTTTTAGTTTAATCAGTCGTTCGTATGTAGGCAGAGTGTTCAGAACAGAGTCGGATTTGTGAAAATCCTTAATTTTTTTTCTATTTTAATATTTTATTCGGACTTCGATGGAAATATATACGAAGCAACGAAAAATACAAAGGCAAATAGGAAAAATCTATAGTATGTGAATAGATATGTTAATAAAACTAGGTGAAGGGGGCGAGAAGACCGGAAAAATCGTTTAGGTGTCAGATTTTTTTTTATAAGTACATATTATATAACGATAATGGAATGCTTTGTAAATATTATATACATTTTGGCACTGTGAAACTAACCCAAAGTTGATTCGACGACAAACTCAAACTAACCAAATCTATTAAAATTGATTATAACGTAACGGAACTGGTTCAAATAACTAAAATAAGTTGAGACTAAGTGAAACTAGCCGAAAGTTGTTTGGACGACTAACCCAAATTAACCCAAAGTTGATTCGACGACTAACCCAAACTAACTAAATTTATTAAAATTGATTATAAGGTATCGGAACCGGTTCAAATAACTAAAATAAGATGAGACTAAATGAAACTAGACGAAAGTTGTTTGGATGACTAACCCAAATTAACCAAATCCATTAAAATTGATTATAACGTATCAGAACCGATTCAAATGATTAAAATAGGTTGAGACAAAGTGAAACTAACCAAAAGTTGAATCGACGATTAACCCAAACTAACCAAATCTATTGAAATTGATTATAACGTATCGGAACCGCTTTAAATGGCTAAAACAAGTTGAGAATAAGTGAAAGTAAGCGAAAGTTGAATCGACGACTAACCCAAACTAACCACATCTAATAGAATTGATAATGACGTCGGTATTGTAACCGTTTCAAATGGCTAAAATAAGTTGAGAATAAGTGAAACTAACCGAAAGTTAATTGAACACTAACCCAAACAAACCAAATCTATTAAAATTGATTATAACGTATCGGAACTTCTTCAAATGGCTAAAATAAGTGGAGAATAAGTGAAGCTAACCGAAAGTTGATTGCAGTACTAACCCAAACTAACCAAATCTATTAAAATTGAATATAACGTAACGGAACCGGTTCAAATGATTAAATTAAGTTGAGACTATGTGAAACTAACCGAAAGTTCCATCGACGACTAACCCAAACTAACCAAATGTAATAAAATCATTATAACGTATCGGAACCGCTTTATATGACTAGCATAAGTTGAGAATAACTGACACCAACCGACAGTTGAATCGACGACAAACCCAAACTAACCAAATCTATTAAAATTGATTATAACGTATCGGAACTGCTTCAAATGGCTAAAATAAGTGGAGAATAAGTGAAGCTAACCGAAAGTTGATTGCACTACTAACCCCAACTAACCAAATCTATTAAGATTGAATATAACGTAACGGAGCCGGTTCAAATGATTAAAATAAGTTGAGACTATGTGAAACTAACCGAAAGTTCAATCGACGACTAACCCAAACTAACCAAATGTAATAAAATCATTATAACGTATCGGAACCGCTTTATATGACTAGCATAAGTTGAGAATAACTGACACCAACCGACAGTTGAATCGACGACTAACCCAAACTATCCAAATCTATTAAAATTGATTATAATGTATCGAAATCGATTCATATGACTAAAATAAGTTGAAACTAAGTGAAACTAACCGAATGTTGATTGGACGACTAACCCAAACTAACCATATCTATTAAAATTGATTATAACGTCTCGGAACCGGTTCAAATGACTAAAATAAGTTGAGACTAAGTGAAACAAACCGAAAGTTGAATAGACGACTAACTTAAACTAGCCAAATCTATTAAAATTAATTATAACGTATCGGAACTGGTTCAAATGAATAAAATAAGTTAAGACTAAATGAAACTAACCGAGAGTCGAATCGACGACTAATTTGGATTGGAGTAATCAAATCTATTAAAATTGATTATAACGTATTGGAACAGGTTCAAATGACTATAATAAGTCGAAACTAAGTGAAGCTAGTCGAAAGTTGCTTGTAGTCGGCCCCAAACTAACCAAATCTATTGAAAATTATTATAACGTATCGGAACCGCTTTAAATGACTAAAATAAGTTGAGAATAAGTGAAACTAACCAAAAGATGAATCAACGACTAACCCAAACGAACCAAACCTATTAAAATAGATTATAACGTATCGGAATTGGTTCAAATGACTAAAATAAGTTGAAACTAAGTGAAGCTAGTCGAAAGTTGATTGTAGTCGTCCCCAAACTAACCCAAACTAACCAAACTTATTGAAATTGATTATAACGGATCGGAACCGGTTCAAATGACTAAAATAAATTGAAACTATGTGAAGCTAATCGAGAGTTGATTGGACAACTAGCCCAAACTAACCAAATCTATTAGGATTTATTATAACGTATCGGAACCGCTTTAAATAACTAAAATAAGTTGAGAATAAATGAAACTAACCGAATGATGAATCAACAACTAAGCCAAGCTAACCAAACCTATTAAAATTGATTATAACGCATCCGAACCGGTTCAAATGACTAAAATAAGTTGAGACTACGTAAAGATTATCGCAAGTTGATTGGATGACTAATCCAAAGTAACCAAATCTATTAAAATTGTTTATAACGTATCGGAACCGGTTCAAATATCTAAAATAAGTTAAGGCTAAGAGAAACTAACCGAGAGTTGATTTGGGGACTAACCCAACTAATAACATCTATTAAAATTGATTATAACGTCTTAGAACCGGTTCAAATAATTGAAATATGTTGAGACTAAGTGAAACTAACCGAAAGTTGAATCGACGATTAACCCGAACTAACCAACCTAATCCGGTTAGTCATTCAATCAACTTTTGATTAGTTTCACTTAGTTTCAACCTATTTTAGTCATTGGAAGCGGTTCAGTTATTTTATAATCAATTTTAGTAGATTTGTTACTTTGGTCTAGTCGTCGATTCAACTTTCGGATAGTTTCACTTTTTCTCAACTTGTTTCAATCATTTAAAGCGGTTCCAATATGTCATAATCAATATTAATAGATTTGGTTAGTTTGGGTTAGTCGTCGATCCGACTTCCGGTTAGTTTCACTTATTCTCAAGTTATTTTAGTCATTTAATGCGGTTCCGATACATTATAATCAATTTTAATAGATTTGGTTAGTTTAGGTTAGTCCTCGATTCAACTTTCGGTTTGTTTCACATAGTCTTAACTATTTCAATCAGTTGAACCGATTCCGATGCGTTATAATCAATTTTAATAGGTTTGGTTAGTTTGGGTTAGTTGTCGATTCAACTTTCGTTTAGTTTCACTTATTGCCAACTTATTTTAGTCATTTAATGCGGTTCCGATACGTTATAAATATTTTTAGTAGATTTGGTTAGTTTAGGTTAGTCGTCGAATCAACTTTCGCTTAGTTTCACTTAGTCTCAACTTATTTTAGGCATTTGAACCGGTTACCATACGTTATAATAAATTTTAATAGATTTGGTTAGTTTGGGCTAGTGGTCGAACCAACTTTCCGGTAGTTCACTTATTCTTAACTTGTTTTAGTCATTTAAAGCGGTTCCGATACATTATAATCAATTTTAATAGATTTTTTTAGTTTAAGTTAGTTTTCCAATAAACTTTCGGTTAGTTTCACTTAGTCTTAAATTCTTTTAGTCATCCTAGACGTTATAATCAATTTTGATAGATTTGGTTAGTTTGGGTTAGTAGTTCAATCCACTCTCGGTTAGCTACACTTATTCTCAACTTATTTTAGTCATTTCAAGCCTTTCAGAATATATTAAAATCAATTTTAATAGATTTGGTTAGTTTGGGTTATTCGTCAACAACTTTCGGTTAGTTTCATTTAGTCTCAACTTATTTTAATTATTCAAATCTGTTCCGATACGTTATAATCAATTTTAATAGATTTGGTTAGTTTGGGTTAGTTCTCCAATCAACTTTCGGTTAGCTTCAGTTAGTATCAACTTTTTTTAGTAATTTGAACCCGTTACGATACGTTATAATCAATTTTAATAGATTTTGTTAGTTTTGGTTAATCGTCGAATCAAGTTTTGGTTAGTTTCACTTAGTCTCAGTTTATTGTAGTCATTTGAACCGGTGCCGGTGCCGATACGGTACAATCAATTTTGACAGCTTTGGTTAGGTTTGGTTAGTCGTCCAATCAACGATACAAAAATGTCGTAACGCGAGACGAGAACATAAACCATGTCATAACGTGGCCTTGAAAAATCACTTTCATGAATCCAAAGAAGTGTAGTAAAAATGAGATTCGAAGTATTATATTATTATATATTTTTAAATATATTTTAGGTAATCCACTATTACTGCTATCTTTGAAACGGTCAAGGCTACAAAGTTGATTAAATTAGACAGTTGCCGTTATTGATGCCTTTTCAAGATCGATTTGCAGTGTTGTTAAATTCTTGTTAGATTCTGAGATAGAAACAGTGGTATCACCTAAAAATGACACCTCGTATAGCAAATTTTTTTCAATTTCCTTCTAAAAAAAATATTTTTACAACTTTGCTCAGTTTCACTCAGATTTTTTACCCGGCCGGCATTCAGTAGGTCTTTCGGTGCGAGTCCATACAATCTCCTGAATACATCTCTGACTAGAGAAAGCCACGCGAATCAATCGGACACTTACGCAGCGCATCGGTCATCTCCAGTTGTCACTTGATATAAAAGAATTTGGCTGAATTAGATCAAAGGATTTACCGCTGAGTGAACTTACTAGTTTATATATACTTTGCTAAAACCAACTTACATATTTTAATGTTGATCTTTTCACTACAAATTGATCGACAATATCGGAAATATTTAATTCGTCAATACACTTACTTTCAATACTTGTGCTTAAATTAGAAAGTCTTTCTTGAGACATGCTTGATCTTAAATAATTTTTAATAAGTCTTAATTTGGAGAACGATCTTTCTCCAGAGGCTACAGTTACAGGCATGGACAAAAAAGATTATGGAGGTTATGTGAAAATAAATAATCCAGAACAGTTGATGCATTCATATTTTGTGTTTCTGCAATATATTATGGTGCAAGATTTTCAATTTCATCGCACAAATCTAATGCATTGATATCGTTTTCTTTTTTTGTAGGATCAGACAGTTTTTTTTTGTATTTCTATGACAAATATTATCTTCTGGGTTAGGTTTTAAGAGATAGATAGTTCGGGCCTTAAAGAGGTGAAGTTAATTCTAGATGCCAATTCCTGTGGTAGAGTCAACATACGATACAGAATTGATTTTAAAAATTGAAATGCAGATAAAACTGCATCAAAAATATTGCAAGCATCAAATACCAATCAAGAATAATACGATACGAAGAAAAACAAGGTCGAAATAGCTGAGAACATTTTTATAATGTACGTAAGCTAAAAATTTGCTTCAAAAACGGCACTGGGCGTTATATCAGTCACGGACACGCTAGTCATAGTGAAATGCTTTACATACAGTAGTATGCTCACCGTACACACTGATAACATGCTCGTCTCCTAAAGGAAAATACAACTGATTTTTATTCACGAGACTTGACAATGGACTTTAGTCAATTAGTTAGATTAAAATCGAGCTCTATAGCCCCAAATATATTCGTATTGTTGTTATTGACCTGATTTTATTATTTCCTGTGTGAAAACGAAAGTTAAACTAATTTGGTGTAATTTTGCTACTTTTAGATCTAATGGATAGTTCCGCGAACCCATTAAGGCGCAATGGCCCTTTGGCAATAGCTGGTAGAAACTTTGTTTTATTTAACATTTGTGTGAAATGTTTGCGACTGAAAAGATAAAAATGTCAAATGTCAATTTGCACAATTGTGTAAAATTTTGTATAGTTTGGTTTTTCTTTTTCTTTTCTTCGGGTGTTTCTATTTGTGTTTTTATATGTTTTGTATGTTTTGTTCTAGTTTTGTTAACAAATTGTGAAATTGTGAAAGGTTTTTAAAACTTTGAATATATTTTATGACCTATCGACTAGGCTACTGGATATTTTTTATATTGTGCATATTTTGTATGTACGGGGTAGTAAACAAATACCTACAAAATGTACAAACATTTGTTTTGCTTTTTGTTTGTTACATTTAAATGATTCTTAGTCAAAATGAAAATAAAAAATTGGTATTTTTTTATATTTTCACTTTTGAATTTATGGTGATTGTAACGCGATTAGATAATTGCTTAACAACCGGCCCATATGCCTAGTTCACTCAGCGGTGTTAATATTTATAGGTGTGGGTCGTAGAGTTGGCCATTGAGCGAACTCCCCACTAAATTTTCTATTACGAATATATTAATGATTTTTAAGCACTGAAATTAGGGTAGCAAAATTTAGAAAAATACCCTATCCAAGGATATTAGGAAACTAGAATATAAATTATATAAACTTAACTTGACATTGAATAATGCATTCGAAAATCAACATCAAAGATCCTAAATAAGCTATTTATTTAAATAATAACCCAAACTAACCTAATTGAGATTATAGTATCGTACTTAAAATAATAGTAAGATTCGGCCAAATAAGTATTACCCAAATTATTAGATTATCAAGTCTAAATCTTAAATTCTAAATCATTAATACTACTAACTAAAATCTGAGTTTATACAGTTCTACCGAAGTAACAGACCATCACAGGACGCCCTAAAAATTATTAATCGCCAAAATAATAAATTACTTATAAATTAATCCCATGACAGCGATCATGTCAGTGGACAAATAAAGAGCTGAAAAGAAATATAAAATCAAATAAATTAACTTGTGAAGGAAATATTTGGTCAATGATAATCTACGGAAGAAATCGAAATGAGCTCAATTCGGTAACCACTTTGTGGA
This sequence comes from Pissodes strobi, assembly GCA_016904865.1. Lineage (NCBI taxonomy): Eukaryota > Metazoa > Arthropoda > Insecta > Coleoptera > Curculionidae > Pissodes > Pissodes strobi. The sequence goes on from MU182301.1 coordinate 384,452, forward strand.
CCAAAACCTAAAGTGGTAGTTAGGTAAGACGGTCTACTGCCATAAGGCTTACAACAAATTAGATTAAATGCGTAGGGTTTAAGCAAGCATACGAAACACAAAAAAAAATCAGGTAATTACTATGGTGTTAGCGAGACATTTGCTAACCAATATAATATTATATACGATAGTGAGGAAGGTCGGTATCAGTTAATCAAATAACCATAAGAAACGGTAATAGATACAATCAAAGATAATTGTCGATTAAAAGTCATTTAACGGTAATAAATGGAAAACCCTTTGTATTCCATGCAATTTTTTTTAATCCATTCGCCATTATGTCAGTAGTTCTCTGGTCTCTTTTAAAAATAAAAATCAATTACAAACCTTTTTAAATAACACGAAAGATAAAATGAATACTCTCTCAAAAGTGAAATTTATAAGTTGTCATGCAATTCTTGCGAAAGCACCTACATCGGTAGAGCTTGTAGACCACTCAGAGTTCGTATCAGCGAAATCATAAATAGGTATAACTCTGCTTTCGGGGAACATTTGCGAAAACATAATCATAGTTTCAGTCCTCACTCTAACTAAAAAATCCTGCATAATATCTGATCAAAAAATTTCAATAGTCTGGACTGCTTATAAACAACCATTGCCTCAATACTCAGGTTAATCTCAACAGATCTTACATTCCATTACACAGGAGACTTCTTGCCTGAAGTTCCTTTGTGTCCACGCATTTGTGAAGGGAAGAATTTCACTTGATCAAGATATTCTTTTTTCAATTTTTATTTTTTTTACCAATTTCTATTAAGGAAATGTAATCTACTTTATTTTCATCTCTACAACTCTCATTTTTGATGGAGTCAGCCTTGCCCATCTCTTCTACACTGATATTGCCGATAATACGACAAAATATTGATGACAGGGTGCTTGCCAATTTATCTCATGAAAAATTTATACCAAAGGTTGGACCTGATGGTCAAAATTATAACGATAATATCTTAACTTCCAGACTTGTCTTTTTCCCACCCTAAGCACTTAGCGCGGGGAAGGGAAGGCCACGTCAATTGCCAAAAGGTATCTTAGACATCCGTCAAGAGAGGGTTCGAGAATGAGGTAGAACCAACGAGTTCGGAACTGTATTCGTTGATACCGGTTGGGTGCGTTCCAATATTCCAAAGTATGAAATAGTTAATGTTTTAAATTTTAAGTTCAAAATAGATATGTTAGGTTCTAATGTAAGATAAATATCAACCACATAAATCTACCAGTGAAACGGAAAAAACTGTATTTCTGGGTTTGGTAGCATTTACCTACAATGCTACATGATTTTTGAAAATTTATTTTGTTTTGATAATATTCTATAATTTTTAACCACCCTGAAGATTATGGATTTGAATTTTGTGCTTAAAAGTGTAGTCGAAAGAAATATTAGTCAAATATCTTGTAAGGTGTTCTTCAGTCAACACTGCAGCACGTATAGCATGCTCCGTCGTTTTCTTTAGTGTACTTGAGTTATATCAAACAGTTAATAGTGAACATTTGCATGTACATTGAGTAAGACTTTTTTTCACCTGAAGCACTAAGTCATTTCAAACGCATTTCGGTCCAAGTATGCCCTGTCTCAACTGTTAATGTCAGCAATCTCACTATGTCTGGGGAATGCTACAAATGCAGTACTTCGGTTGTTTTTAAAGAACTCAAAAACGCAGGAGAGGTTTTTGGATATCCTTGCGACCAGTGCCAGAAAATTATATGTCAGTCCTGCTGTCGATTGCGTGCTACGGAGATTCGTGCAATCATTCTGCAGAAGCGACTGGTCCCATTCTTTTGCCCAGAGTGTCTCTGCAGCGTTAAGCAAATACTAAATATTTCTGCTCAAGTTGAAAAAGTAGTGGGGGAGGTGGAGCAACTGAGGCAGGAAGTAACAAAACTGAGTAGGGTGTCTCAGGATCTCCAGGATCTCAAACAAAACGTCGAAAAACTGAAGAAATCATCCAAGACGATGGAAACAAGAGTTAATAATTTTGGGCAGACCCTTTCGACATCTCGGTCTGTTTCTAATGGTCAACTTGCGGTAACTGTCAGCACTGAACTGTGGCAAGAGTTTCAAGAATGCCAAGACAGGGAAAATAACATTATGTTGTTCAATGTGCCCGAGAGAGCAGATGATGAAGTTGACATTAGTGCAATCTTCAGGATGCTGAGCGACAACCCTCCAAATATAGTTAATTATACCTGAATAAGCAAGAAAAACTCCAAAGGCACCTGAGCTCTTAAAATCACACTTAACTCCCATAAGGAAACAGTTGCTCTCTTACGCTGCTGCCATAAACTCAAGGCCAAAAATGTTTATCTAAACCTAGATCTCACACGGAAACAGCAGGATTTAGATAAAATAACTTGGACTGAGCACAAGGATCGATTATCGAAAAGAGAAAATAACATCCAAGTTAAATATATCAAAGGTGTACCGCAAATAGTTGTAAATCCGGAAAACGAAGCAATGAGAACCAATGCCATAATCATATATCTGCACTAAATATATATTACCAAAATATTCGCGGCAGGCGGACAAAGCTCACAATATTCATTTGCAATATAGCCTTGTACAATTACCATGTAATTATGTTAACCGAATTTAATTTATCGGCCAATATATCTGATTCAGAGCTGGGCTTAAACAATTACTTTATCTTTAGAAATTATTGATCAAGGGAACCAAGTAGAAAAGAGTATCTGGGCGGAGCTTTGTTGGCTGTGCACAGATCCATCACCTGTAATCTCCTTCCAACAACTGCAGCAATCGAGCAGGTCTATGTGACCATTGGTTCTACCAAGGTGTATTCTTGACTGCGTATATCTGCCTTCTGACTCTACCTTTGAAAACTATCTAATGTTTAGTGACACTGCTGACTCGATCTGTGATTCTTATCCAAATGCAGAACTCTGTGTGGCTGGAGACTTTAACCTACCAAAAGCCATATGGATCAAGGAGGACATCTGCACAGTTGGTGTTCCCCGTCCCGATGTCTATGTTGCTCCTCAAACTGTACAGAAAATAGCAGCTATTTCTGACTTTTGCGCATTTCACAGTCTATTTCAAGACGCTAATAATATTATTTTGGACCTAATCCTTTCACATGGCTTATGCCCAGTCGAACAGTGCAATCCTCTGGTCCCTGTTGATAATCACCATCCTTCCTTATGCATTAAATTGAATATCTCAAACTCTAGTTTTAGAGTTGTCAGTCTGACAACTTCTACTATGATTTAAATCTGCCGATTTTAGATTGATACATGACTACTTGGCTGCTTTTTGCTGTGATAGTACCTTGGTGAACATTGATGTTGATAAAATGTTTAATATTTTCTATGATATACTTTATAATTGCTTTGATCTTTATGTCCCAATTAAGAGGGTACCTAGCGGAAAGTTCCCTACAAGGTTTGGCAATGACTTAATAAATCTAACAATTGAAAAAAAGACTGCTCACAAGAATTACAAAATTAGTAAGCCCGCTCACGACTATGAAGTTTTCTCAAACATAAGATCTTAGTGCAAGGTTCTCTCTTGAGAACACTATAAAAAATATGTGCACGGTACTGAAAATCTGCTCTGTAATAAGACTAAGCCATTTTGGAATTTTGTCAACTCAAGGCGTACAACATCTGTGATACCCAATGTGCCGACACTAGATAATGAAACAGTAGTCATGGTGCCAAACGCCACGAATCTATTTGTGGACTATTTTTCACCTGTCTATTCTTTTAACAGCCCCGAGTATGAGAGGGAGTTGTCATCATAAATAACTGCTCACTATCTATATCTGAAATTTATACAGAGCTTAGTAGTATGAGTCCACATAAAGGGCCTGGACCTGATAATATTCATCCCATTTTTCTTAAAAACTGCTCTTTCATACTTGCAAGGCCTTTATATATCGTATTTAATAAATCCCTAGAGAGCGTATTCTTCCCTATATTCTAGAAAACAAGCTTTGTAGCTCCCATTCATAAATCTGGAGATAAATATAACATAAAAAACTATCGGCTAATTTCTATCATTAATACAATCCCTAAAGTTTTTGAAAATCTGGTAACCAAATATCTAATTTCGTTGTTGACTATCGAGATCATCACCCGGCAGTTTGGATTCTGTGCGGGAAAAAAAAACAGAATTAAATTTATTGTCTTACACTCACTTTATAACATAGGCATTGGAGCGTGGGGCGAAGGTCCACTCAATCTACACCGACTTTTCCAAGGCTTTTGATAAGGTCCCGCACAATATATTGGTTGCAAAGCTGGAAACTATGGGAATACCTAGATCTATGCTTTGCTGGATAACTAGCTATCTTACTGATAGAATCCAGATAGTTATGATTAATAACATTCTATCGCGGGAGATTCTTGAACCATCGGGGGTCCCCCAGGGGTTTCACATAGGCCCCCTTCTATTTAACCTCTTTGTCAATGATGTTACACCTTGCTTCCGAACTTCTGAGTTCCTTCTGTTCGCGGATAACCTAAAATTGCTTAAAGTTATCTCAACTTCTCAGGACTGCATTGCTTTACAGGATGATCTCGACCGGTTTGTAGCTTGAAGTCGTGACAATGGTATGCATATCAATACCTCAAAGTGCAATCTATTGGTATTCTCTCGCCGGCAATTAAAAACTATTTTTGATTACAATATTGATGGTACAATTTTAAATTCTGTTGATAACATGAAAGATCTAAGTATAATCCTCTTTTGCAGCCTTGTCAGAAGTGGTTTGGAATATGCAGCCTCTGTGTGTAATCCTCAATATGCCTGAAATCAGAATTCAGCGCGTGCAGAGGAAGTTTGTGCACCATATCCACTATAGATTTTTCAGAGACACTGAATATAACTATGAGGGCATGTGTCAGAGATTAAAAACTTGTCACCACTTCCTGATAGAAGAAATCTCCATGATATTCTCCTTTTCTTTAAAGTAATTAACTCTATAGTCGACTGCCCATATTTTACCTCTAGTGTTGCCTGGCCTGGCACGTACCCCCTGTCAACACAAGAAACGTCCAAACCTTCTATCAACCATATCATCGCACCAACTATGGCTGTAATTCCTTCCTTCCTAGATCAGTATCTCGCGCTAACCAAAATCGAATACAAAGCTTAAACTTCTTTTGCCCCCTTAAAATTTTTATAAAACAGTTATCTGAGGTAAATACTGTTGGACTAAGGGGTGAACGTTAATGTCAAGTATTTTGTAATTTCTAATATTTTTATTTTTATCTTAAAATTGTCTTCTTTTATCTTCCTTTTTTATATTGCAGGTATTATACTTGTGTACTTGTTGTACAACATTAGCTAATTAAGCACGCTAGCTCTTATATCAGTTTTAGTTTTATTTCTATTTTTAGTCCTAGATATAGTCCTTATTATTAACTTTTGTATCTTATTTGTAAAAAATGGCACTGGCCGTCGATATATAAATAAATAAATAAATAAGGTAATGCTTACTTAAGAGTTCCCGCCTAATGAATGAAAAGGTCATCTTTTATTTTGAAAAAGTCATATCTCGGGCTGAAAGTATTAAAAAATCCCCGAATCTTTCTTTTACAATTTAACTAAGAATTATTTAAATGCAGCAAATAAAAACGAAAACAAAAATATAATGAAATTTTATAAAATGTGTGGATAATTGTTTACTACCCTGTACATTCAAATTATGCACAATATTAATAACACCCGGTAGCCTAGTCGATAAGCCATGAAATGCGCCCTTATTTTTTGAAACTACATTAAACCCTTTTTTTAATTTTGGAAATACGTGCATTAAATACTAGACTAAAAATTTTGTCGTATGCATTTCACGTGAACAGCAATTTACATGCATATGCGTGGGATAACTATGGTAAGGCATTTCTTTCAGCAGTAATAGCAGTATATGTTATACTTACTACTTTCTTAATTGTATGCTTAAAAAATATTTTTTAAAATATGAATTTTGAATTGTTTTTCATTTTCTATGGTGTACAAGGAAAGTATGATTGTAGGATTGTAAGCAATGATTGTTTAAATGTATCACTGGAACTAACCGTAACTATGCCGATCAGGGTGTTCTAATGTATAATATATTTTTTCTTCAAACGTCAGTAAATCCGTCATTACTCGACTGTGTAGGCGGCAGTGAAGTTTCGTTTTTCCTCCGCCGGAGCTTTACTTTTCACTTTTCCGCCGGCGAAGGTAAAAGTGTTGTCTTAGCAACATAGATACAATACAAACAAACATCAAAATAAGCATCAACAACTCAAGAGTTATTAAACTAAAATTTGTATTTATCACTCAATTTGTGACTGAATTTCTAAAAATCACTAATTTAGAAACAAATTGGTTATTATTTAATTGAACTTACTCAATAACTGCTTATCAATACGGAATTAAAATGCAATCGCAAACGCAATTTTAAAAATATAATTATTGTTGACAGTGTACACTGACAGCTTTATGTTACATTACTATAGCAACAACCTGAGCCTATTCACCGACATCGCACCGGTCTAAGCCGCCTTGCGAACCCACTTATCTTTAATAATAATTATTATTACTATTAAAAAGAGACGTTTTTGGATTAATTTGTCGACATTTGAAGAAAAAACAGCATATTTTATTTGGAGGAAAAGTTACTTTTCATGGCTTGCTCTCTATTACCAGCCTCACTCCGTTCGGCTGTTAAACACGAGCGCGCCATGAAAAGTATTACTTTTCCTCCATATAAAATAATATACTATTTTATTACGCATGCATCATAATCAACGATTATCGCACGCTGCATCGTGCTTAAAATGATGTTTATGATGCGCCTGCTTTTTTAAAGGTTGCTATAGAAACATTTGATCATGTCAAATGTGACAGATTAGTATATTCGTCAATATATCCCTTAAGCTTAATACTTAAAATATTTTTGAGATTATGATGCATTCGTAATAAAAAAATAGCGTATGATATACGTGTATAAGGGGCCTTTAAAGCCCTTGCGACTTACAAAACACTCCGCTGCTCGTCGTGTTTTGAAATATGTCGCGCGTGCTTTAAAGGCTCTCTTATACACTTATATCATAATATACTAATATTGCAAACGTTATATCCATTTCATAACATTGCACAGTTTTTATGCTCAATAAGTCAAAAGTCAAAATCAAACATGACCTCATACATGCGAGCCGAAAAAACACAAGGAAACAGATTTTATAAAGCAAATATGAAATAGAATACCTTCCTCAAAAAGCAGTTCTCGTTGACGATTGCCATAAATCAAAACCAAAAGTGTTTCTGCAAAACAAAGACGAACTGTTTGCGCGAGCTACTCAAATAGCTGGCAAGAGGGTTTGTTTGAACTGTGCCTTATATCGACAGCTCCGTCGAGTCGAATGCCGGTTTTAAAAACCTCAATTTATGAATTAGCTTAGCGGTTTTTTTATCTACGGGATCAATTTATGCTTTCTTCGATCAGGAAGGCATCTTGGCTTTGAAACATAATTAGTCCCTCATATTAAACAAGGGAATGTGATGTACGCAAATATTTAATGACTGGACTTTGGCGCCCTCTCTTTGAGGGCTTTACTCCATTCCATATTAATTAATTTAATTATGTATTCTACTCAGACTCTGAAGTTGAACAGAGGAAGCGCGGCTGAGACTAGGTGATAAGTATATTTATTTGTTGAACCAACATAAATGAATAATTGTAGTTAGGACTGTTCCCAAAAACAGTAATACTGCAAATTACACATCTCACATGCAAATGACATGTTTGTCCTTTATTATAATCAGATTTCTAACTACTAATTCCGTAAACATCAGTACATAATTTCCAGTAAGGTTGCATGTTAAAATAAGGAGTTGTGCTGTTATTATCCATGCATTATTACAAACCAACTTATAATTCAAAACGTGATTTACCGATGATTATAGATTCTTATATAAATTTGAAATGATATTGACATTATTTTCCACCTGAAACTAACCCAAAAATGCGCAATAAAAAGTTAATTTTTAGCCCTTGATGACTAATCTTGAGAGTTCATTACCCTCTTGTGTTCATTCAATTTAACCATCTAATAGTGGCAGCGTTCTTCATTATTTGTCTTTCATATTATAGGTACATATGGTCGCCGATTTAAATCAGCCAATTTTAATATATCCAGAACTCATTTAAAAAAGTACCTCGAGTATGAAAAACTCTTCTTTTATTTTCATATAATTTTACATTAATCTTCCCAATTGGTATTGTTAATAAATAGAGCGTTCTCCACAAGTGTATATAAGAACCGCTACCATCTTCAAATTATTGAATGGAATTTGCTAGGGCCTAGGTTAAAGAGGTCCTTTAAAATAGCATTCTACTCTTTCAAAATGGACTCCAGCGGTCGCTGTGAGTTATTCCTTTAAATTTTTCTAGTCTTTCTCATATGCCATATATTTATTTCAAATATGGAAACACATACAAGCAGAGTATTTATTTAATTATACAGAATAAAACTCATTATTAGATTGATTCACCCTGTACCTCCATTAAGGCGGCTTCATTAAACCATAAGCCATTATCAGCGGCATCTTTATTACACCCCATATTTTTTTCAGGGCTAATAACCTTGCTTTAGAAAAATATTTTAATCATTTATCACACCAGCATAAAGAAACAAGCAACCAAATAACACAAAAACTTGATGACGCAAATCAGAGGTTCTGAGAGCTTTTATTTCATAACCAAACAAAAACTTACCATTAAATATGAATCTGTGGAAAATAAAGCTTAAAGAGGACAAAGACGACTCCTTTAAAAATAAAACATAAAAGAGATTCAGATTTAAATACTGTTTGAAAAGGGATTCAGTTATACATTTTTTTTACGCTTAATGACCATTCGAAAACTTTCCCAAGCATATCAGACCTTCAGTACGCTAAAATACAGATTTTAGTTTTAGGAAAAGGTATTTAGCAAATACCTGATAATTTAAAGTTAGGATCACAAGAAGCAATTACACGAAGATCGTTTACTCTTATACACAAATAAAAGCTGTAAGATTAGTCGTCGTCCATATCACGATATGGCGTACCTCACGAATACTTCTTTTGCAGGAAGGCGCTCTAATTTTATCGAATCTTTGAAGTATAATTAAAATTAACGGCAGTATCTGTTTCCAGTTTTAAAAGAAAGTAACCGTTTTAAAAACGCATGCATCTAGTTAGGAGAGCAATGTTAGAAAAATAATGTTGCTGTAAATGCAAATTCTAATCTCCAAATCTGACATTGACCAGTTAAGCATTATTTACTTACTACAGCATTAAAAAAAATAATAATATAAAACTTGTAATAAAAAATTTACAATCCTTCGCAAAGATGGGGACATTGAAAGTGATGAATAAAAACGCAAAAATATGATTTGTGTTGTAATTCAAATAGTTTTTTAAAGCAGAGTTTAGAAAAGTTAAAATGCAAACACGAATCTTTATAACATATGTAATTAAAGAAATGCATTTATAACATTAATATTATACATCATCACTAAAAAATAAATAAATAAAAAAGATGCAGATATGAAGACCTAAAAAATTACCCTCCCCATTTAGATAGGAAAATCTATGAATACATAAATAGCCCTAACATTACTCTAATATGTTTAACTTGTTCCGATTCGTTTTAGGCCGTTTCGGTGCTTTTGGATATTTTTAGTTACCTTTGGTTAGTCGTTCAATCATTTTTCGGTTAGTTGCAGTTACTTCCAATTTATTTTAGTCGCTGAACCAACTCCGTTATAATCAAATTTAATATTTTTGGTTAGTTTTGGTTAGTCGCCAAAATTCGGTTCCCTTTGATTAGTTTTAACTTGCTTTAATTTTTCAACCTATTCCGATACGTTTTAGTCCAGTTTGATGCTTTTGGTTACTTATGATTAGTTTTGGTTAGTCATTCAATCAACTTTCGATTAGTATTAGTTCCAATACGTTATAACCAATTTTAATGGTTTTGGTTAATTTTAGTAAGTCGCCAAAATTCGGTTCATTTAAGATCTTTTCAACTTACCTTAATATTTTTAATCTCTTCTATGTGTTTTAACCCTTTTTAGTGATTTTCTTTAGTTTTGGTTAGTTTTGTTTAGTCGTTCAATCAACTTTCGGCAAATTTCAGTTAGTTTTAATTTATTTTGGTCATTTGAACCACTGTTATAACCAATCTAAGTGTTTTTGATTAGTCACCAAAATTCGGTTAATTTGGGTTAGTTTAACTCACTTCATTATTTTTAATCTATTTCCATACGTTTTAGCCCATTTCGGTGCTTTTAGTTACTTTTGGTTAGTCATTCAATGAACATTCGGTTACTTTCAGTAAGTTCCAATTTATTTTAGCCAATTGTATTGGCTCCGATACGTTATAACCAATTTAAACGTTTTTGTTAAATTTCAGTCACTCGCTAAACTTCGGTTTATTTGGGTTAGTTCCTTTTTAATACCTTTAATCAGTTCCGATACACTTTAGCTCTTTTTGGTGTTTTTGGTTAGTTTTGGTTAGTCATTAGGTTAGTTTTAATTTATTTCAGTCATTTGGATTGGATTCGACAGGTTATAACTAATTTTAAAGATTTGGTTCATTTTAGTTATTCGCCAAAATTCGGTTAATTAAAATTGGTTTCAACTTACCTTTATATTTTTAATATGTTCCCATATGTGTTAGCCCTTTCTGGTGCTTTTGGTTAGTTGTTCGATCAACTATGAGTTAATTTTAGTTAGTTTTAATTTATTTTAATCATTTTAAACAGTTCCGTTATAAACAATTTTAGCGTTTTTGGTTATTTTTGGTTAGTCACCAAAATTCGGTTAATTTGGGTTAGTTTTAACTTACTTCAATATTTTAAATCTATTTCGATACGTTTAGCCCGTTTTGGTGTCTTCGCTAATTTTGGTTAGTCGTTCAATCAACTTTCGGTAAAGTTCAGTTAGTTTTAATATATTTAATTCATTTGAACCGGTTCCGGTACGTTATAAGCAATTTTAATGTTTTTGTTAGTTTGGGTTAATCGCCAAATTTAATAGTGAAGTGATTTCTTGGCATGTCCGCTAAACAGGAGCAGAAAGGAACAGATGGAGGTAACCCGGCGACTCGTGTTTCTACTTCTTGGATTCGTCTTCTTGGCGCCTAACGAAACCAAGAAGTACCTAGAAACACGTGTCGCCGGGTTACCTCCATCTGTTCCTTTCTGCTCCTGTTTAGCGGACATGTCAAGAAATCCCTGCACTTCAAACTTTATGTATCTATCCGCAATGAATCCTCTCTTTTTTTGTTAAAATCCATTGGCATACGGATCGTCACGGCAGGTGCCTATAGTTTGCTCCGTCGCGACGCTGGGTTGATGCTACCAAAGACAATCATACTAGATGATTGTCTTTGATGCCACCTAATCAGGTGGTCACCTAGCGAAGTCACAAAGGAGCTCACCGGCTCCTGTGTGTGACTTCTGTTTTCTTTTCTCCTTTTCCAGGTTACACCCGTTTTGTGTTTGTGTGTGTATGTGTGTACTTTTGCCAAATAAGGCTTGAAGGGGCATGCATCCATATGCAATCACATTACCTGACGAAACCAAGAAGTAGAAACACGTGTCGCCGGGTTACCTCCATCTGTTCCTTTCTGCTCCTGTTACTTTCAAATAACAATATATAACACTATATCTCGGTATATACGAGTGTTACAAAATACTACTATTTTGTTCATTAAAAATCATCTTTTTGAAATCAAGTATATTCTGCTATCAAGCCTTACTTCAACCCTGTCCATTTCGGATAATTCGAAAGAATCGAAAGAATTATTTAATTTTTCTCACCTAAAATGCAGCAAAAAGTTTTTTTAAGCGATTACACATTGATTTTCAAAATGTAATGTAAATTTTATTACAAAAGTTGTGTCGATTTGCATATTAAAGTAGCATTCAAATGCAAATACCTCAAACCTAAATCCCATGGAACCAAGAATACATTGTTTGCTAAAGATATAAAAATGCATGGTTCAGGATTTATCGCATTTTTTATTAGAAAATATATTACTGGATTTACATCTAAAAAGAAATATTAATAGAATTCATTTGCAAAAATAAACAACAACGCCTAATATGGATACAAGTATAAATACACAACAAAGCTATCATTCTTATGCAATATAAAGGTTTTTTTGGCGTATAAATAGTGATCCCACTCCAGAGGGCCGTTGGAGCTAAGGTAGTCATGGTTTGCAAAATGCTCGCATTAAATAAATTCTTTTAGATAGCTTTTGTTCAAATGACTTCCATGTGAGTCCTCTGTTCAGGTGAACACCCAGCCAGTTAACCCCGCAAAAGTAGTCCGATAAAAAAAAATGTGGCTGGGGTTAGTTAGGCTAAGATATATCTTTTGAGATTTGTTGGCGTTTAGGGAAGTATTATTTGATAGAAACTACTTTTAACGGCTAAGTCATAACATGAAGCGTATGTATCAAATTCATCTCTGACGTTCATCAAAATCATATAGGATGTTGCCAGCGAAGCATTCGATGGCTAGGGTTGTAGTTTTTTACATCTTAAAGCCAAATTGCTGTCGTAAAAGTGTAGCAAGTTGAGATTTTAGGGCAGATTCAAAGACTTTTGAAACCATAAGGAGTAGAGAGATTGGTGCGGTAATTCGAGTAAGAGGTTATATGAGGAACACTTACTTCTATAAATTGATGTGAATTTTGTTGTTTTTAGTACATATTTTTTGTATAATATATTTGTTTGGTCCTCAGTATATGTCAAGAGACAATGGATAACTTGTTTTTAGAATAATTGTATTCATATCATAACAGTCTTTTGCTTTAGTATATGCATCTAAGTTTATTGTACGTTGCAAATCTAGAGCTAAATTGCCGAACTGCTCACCATTCATCTTTGCATGGCAAGTCGAGAATTTCTTGGGCAGGTTCATTTTGATTAGTTGCCACATGGCACATAGCCACCTGATGATTGAGATATTTGATAATAAAAATGTTTTGAGTTAGTTTGATTGTTTGCGAACCAGTGTTGGTATTATAATTTGGTCGTATGAAGAATATTAAAAAAAATTTGTATTTTACAATTGTTCCTTAATTTAAAACTGAACAATACACATTTTTGGGGTAAACTAGCTGGTGTTGGCAGATTTGGATTTAGCTATGCATCAACCACTATTTCTCAACTTCCTCCATAACACTCCTTGCAGAGCTCGAATTTGCCAATAAAATCACATATGTCGCATTAAATGATATTTTACAGATTAATCAGGTCCATATCTGTAATTGCATTAGCTGGCTATGAGGCACGGTGATTGTGTGCACGGTATTGCTTCATGATTAGAAAGATACTCTAATACAATACTCTGCATAAAATATTCAAATGATCAAAGTATGTTAAGATGTTATATTCGTGAAGTTATGCAAGCCAAGAGAAGAAGTAGTTAGTCTTTGATACCAAACATATGAATTGAAGCTATCTTTAAATATAGTTATTTTAGAGGGATACCATCTATCTGTAAACAAGTCAATACCCCAGTATTTTTTTCAATATCACCATTAGATAGTCTATAAATGAATATAATGAGATGTTTATGCAATCTAGTATGACATCAGCAAACTCGCTTTGTCGTTATACACTTTAGATTGATAGGCAAAAACTCAACCTTATTATCCACCAGAATACCCACTTTACCATTAAAATAGAGTTTTATCCACAATATCGAAACATAATTTTTGCACTTGACGTGCGGAACGCTAACCATGTTAGCATAATCAGAAGATGGAGAGTTTTAATTACCTTCTAATGTTTTTTCCCGAACTTTAAAATTTATTTTTTAGCTACGTGCATATTTCAATATTATCTAGTCTTTTATGTCTAGTTATTTTCATTTTTGTAATGGCCTATTATTTTCTGCTTGACAGCAGGCTTATTTTAATGTTACCTGACCTTAAACAGCTGTGCCCTAAAATGTTACACCTATGGTGCTCCGACGGGAGAAACATGACGCTGGCGCGTTAGTAGTGTGTTAAAGAGAGTGAGTCCTCACGAAGGAGGATATTACCTCATCCTCCGTGAGGGCTCTCTCCCTTTTGATTACTGAGGAGTCTTTCTCATCATGCTCATATATATTCTCTCATTCCTTCCTTATCTACATATATGTTGACCTTGCGTTATATCGACATTCAACCGACCCTGATTTTTCCCCTTCCTTCTTAAATAAACATAATAAAACCAGCAGTTCTGTATATTTCTTCATTTCACAGTTTAGTTTTCTATGGACTCAATTTAAGAATCGAGTAGGGAGTCAATTCAAAAATAGTCACTTCTAGTTCGGAAACAGTTAGTTCAAAAAAAAGTGAAGTGCACTTGAACGTGTAATGTCCTATTTGTTTCAATCCTTTGGAAAAAGAAATCATTTGCACACCAAATTTTATTTAGATTGCTTAACAGAATGGTTAAAAACGAAGGATGTTTGTCCATTGTGTTTAAGTAATTGTAATTACATTATTATAAAATATACTAATTAAAAAAGAGCTATTGTGAAATAAACTAAGTCAATTGTAGATATTTTTGAAACTATTCTATATGGTGATAATAATGATGAAGGTAATGAAGTAGTTTATATCATTCCCAGATCATCAATGTGATAATAAAAGGGAATTTTCTGTTTTTAAGAAACATTGATACTTACGATCATTCTGTCGCTGTCAGTTATATACATCAACAGTTATCGATGAGGCTGTGAAAAAGTTACATGAAGAATTTAGCCAATTAACTTCAGATAATTATTATAATGCTATGCATAGCAGAGCAGAATATGTTGACTTTTATCGTGAGTTTGCAGAAGGTGCGTTCGCTTGTGCTCAATACTTCGAAAATTTCAATATATTGCAGTTTGTAGTCGAACTGAAACAATTGGGATTTTTTGTTGAAGTGGTTAGTTTGAAGAAACATATTGGAGATCCAACTATATTAGATGTGATAAAATTAGCAGAAGAAGAATTGGGATAACTTCAATTTAAAGTGTTTGTGTAAGAAATAGAGAACTGTATGAAAACTTTCTGAAGTCGGTAGCCTGCGGTTTAATGCACTTGCGGGAAATCATGCTGAAGCTCAAGATATACACTACTTTTATATGATAACTATATGCTGAGTTTTTTAAAAAAGACGTACAAGTGTGTAGCGAGTTCATAAAGACCAAAGACAGTGTAAAGTTTGTATTGTAACTTAATATGTTAAATTTATATTATAAGAATGTCTGTGTATATTAGGAAATTTAAATGTAAGAAAATGAAATGTTTTTAATAAATTATCTAATATGGTACTATAGGAATATAAGTGTTTGTATCAAGCTCAAAAAATCCATTAGTAACATTGCAATATACACATGCGTTTGGTATGGTTATGTGGTACACTGATCTTAAACAAATTACACACTTCAAGTCGTTGATTGAATATTTCATTTTCCTTTTTTAGTTGGTATTAACATGTTTGTGAATAGTGAAACGATATTAGCTTAGCCTGAACCGAATTATTAAATGAACATAACCCCTATTGCGTCATATATACACTTCTAAATAGGAATTCTTCAAGGTTCGATTGGTTTAGCGGTAGCATGTTTGCCTCGGATGCCGACAGTTCGTGGTTCGATCCCCGCAAGACTCCAAGACTTTTATTATTAATTTAGGTATTTCCGAGAATAGCCGAGAGATTCCGAACGTACCTGTCAGCTGTCAACGGTCGTCCCCCAAACTAACAAACGTCATCTGTCAGCTGTCGGATGTCACGCCTTAAATATGGCGTAGCGCACGTGGTTGATGCTGTCATCTGTCACTTGTCAAATGTCAGCTGTCGGGTCACGCCTTAAATATGACGTAGCTCACGTGGTTGATGCTTGTCATATGTCATCTGTCACTTACCAAATGTCAGCTGTCGGGTGCCATGCCTTAAATATGACACCGTGGCGGTGGCTAGTCAATCTCCATAGTATCCCTACTAATTTTGAAAAAAATTTACATGAAGCGCAAAACAAAAATAACGCAATATGTGCTCTTCTCTATCAGGAAATATTGTTACATAGCGCTGCGTCATGCAAAGAACTCGATCAACAAACTTAACCTCATTAAAGTTTTCCAAAAATACGACATTTCCATTTGCATATTCATCTTCTGCATCCATTTCAGGTTCGTCTGGACGGTTCTGTTTGAGTTTCCAATCAATATCTATTGGGCCCAAATCAAAATTTATAATTTCCATAACTCTATCCAAGTTTTGTGGATCAATTTCCACAATTATTTCCATTTTATATTGGTTCAATTTTAAGATTTTCTTTAATTATGGCGGTATGTTTCTACTTCTAATAAAGATGTATTCAAATATGCACTCGAAAATTCTTCCTTGGTTTTTTCAAAAATTATTGTATTAAAGTCTCTTCTACAAACTGCACAATTTCCCTTTTTGACTGTCCACTCTGCTAAACGCTGAAAGCAGCACTTAGGAACACAAATTCCAGCCTTTTCCATTAATTTGAAGCAAATATAACACTCATTTTCTGTACCTTGTTTTTCTGCACACTGGTCTTCTATTGGATTTTTCCTTTCTACTTTAATTTTTTTCACCACTTGCTTTTTAGAACTACGCTTTCTTTTTCTGGTATTAACCATAATATTTTATAACTTTACAAATTTTGAATTAAAGTTGAGAACCCTAAGCTGCTAGTTTTATAATAAGAGTTTTAAGTGGGGAATAAAAGCTGAAGGTTACATACTAAATGTATCGAGGTTATAGAGAAAGCAAGACCTTATTTCATGGTCGGACCCTACTCAGTAGGTGGAGTGTTGACTGGTCGATAACCGCTTCGGTTTTAATTCAACAAGGTTACATGAACCGAAGCGCAATTCAACAAGGTTACATGATAGGGTGAAACAACGCTCAGGCTTGTGTCTGTATGTTAATAGTAGAAAAGGAGAGGAAATATATTAAGATTCTACAGGAAGGCACAAAGTTATTTCATGAGGAGAGAGACTCCTTAGTTATTCAAAGAGATTGAGTTCTCAGGGAGGAGTAAATTACCTCCTCCGTGAGGACTCAGTCTCTTTAACACACTACTCCCGTTGTGGCAGTACATGAATGAAATGTTTTACGCGCTGTTGCCGCAATCTTCATTATTTTTATTCAGTACTTTATCCCCTCTTCACGTTAATATTTCTAATGTTAGCATGTAAATATTTGGTAATTTATGAATTACCTTCTCTGTCTGTTGTTTTTTGTATGTCTTTGGTCAATACCTAACATTCGGGCCAACGTCGTATACTTCCCTCGCCCTCTTTGATTGGTTTAAATTGAAATAAGCAGTTCTGTTATTTAACATATTTTCTTAGCCCTTCGAACAAGCATTCTGTCTACTATCATTCCTATTAAGAGTTACTAATTGATGCAAGTCAAAATGAGTTATATGAAAACATATACTCTAGCCATCATCTCAATGTATACTAATGCCCACAAACTGTCCATTAAATAGAAACGCATCTTATGCTCCAGCGCACCGAATTATTCGGTCCATTAATAAAGTGCTTTCTTGCCAAAAAATTGTTCGGTTCATAGGCTTTATACGCCATTCAGTCGCCCGTTTGGCGGGCATCGAAACACACCCTGCCGTTCTCTGTCCTTCCTAAATTAAAGACAAGCTTTTGATAATATAATATATCTCTGTTCTTCCACTCATTAGCTTCCGTTTCTAAAATTAGGTTTATATCTCTAAAAATATTATATACCCAAAAATTTACGCGATTCCGTCTCCCCTTGCTACGTCGAAACCGGTACATTCCGTCAAACAATTCAGATATTCACTAAGCTTCCTTCTTATGTCAACCATGAAAAGAACAAAAGTATCACTGAATTATAATTGATAATCATCTATGGAAATAAGCTGTTTATCTGTTAAAGTGAACGGGAATTTCTCTGACGTCCGTTTAAGCCCTGCATTACCGCATAACCGTGTATCCATCAACCTAGGATATAAAAGTCCAATCTATTATATTGCAAGTACCAAAGTGTTTGATTTTGTGATTAATGAAAGCATCAAAACAATTATTTATTGCATAAGTTCCTCAAATCATACATTTAGAGGGAGTGATAAATTATGAAACGAAGCACAGCTGAGTTTTATAATATGCATGAAGACCAAATTAGACTTAACGAACGAATATTGTACAATATCTTTTCTACTTGTAACTAACCAAATTAGTTATATTTTCTTAATAATCTACCAAAATGATGAGAAGATTCTCAGTTTTAAGTGCGATTGTGGTATTTTTTATGTTCATTGCATGTAGACGTACGTAAAGTACCGTAAAATATAATTACTGAGGCAGGTTTTGATCTATTTGGTCTCTCTACTAAGTCACAAACCGTTTAGAAAATCAAACTTTTTAAAATTGGATCATTCTTTGCGCCCAATTGACAGTAGATCACCCAAATATAGTTCCTTGTCATTAACGCATATTAGAACAAAAATTTGTTTTTGTCATACGCTCCCAAAAATAGCTATTTTACGGACTCATTTGAGTCCGTAAAATGCTTCTTTTTAGGCCTAGTCCCTAAAAGTCGTCATGGCAACTTTTACGGACTATTCCAAAATTCCTGAATATGTCTAAATGTCAAATTTCGAACGACATGACAAAATTGTCAAATAGGTTCTACGATATCAAATTCTAAGCTAACTTTGTCGTATATTATGATTTCAAAAATTATGGTAAATTTGCAAATTTAGGCGTTCTGAAGAATTGCAAAAAGCGTATAAATAAAAATTAAATTTTGGGAGCGTATGACAAAAAATAGTGTTTGTCACACGTACCTAAATGAAGTTTTTCAGGACTCATCTGCTATCAAAATAATCTAAATAACAGCAATGATTCGTCCTGAAAAACTCCATTTTAGGTACTTGTAACAAAAATAACTATTGTGGGCTGACAAAGTAGCAAATTTTTAAGGTTATTTTGGCAGCACATGAAAGTCTAATTTGCGCCAATGTAGACTTCTTTGGCACCGAAAATGATAAATTATAAAGGCAGCTTTGAGTTTGGTATAATTATCAATCATAATTCCGAAGTGATTAAAGTTAAAACGCATTTTTTTGTAACTTATTTATTTGTTGGGAAGAGCTAAAAATGAATTTTGTTCGTTAAACACAGAAAATTAAAATTTTTTAACGTCACGTCCTTTTACAAAGAAAAAGTCATCAAAGAATCATCACTATCAAAATCTTCGTTTGTACAAAGGGAACAAACGTAAAATGGATCACTGCAGAAGCCACAAATCCACTTTTTTGCATTTACTACAACAAACCCAATCAGGGCCTATGTAATTCTTCCACTTCCTAAAGCAAACTACGCAGACGTCATCTATAGCTTGTTTTCTTATTGGTATTTCTGTAGCTGGAAATAAAGTTGCCAGTGGTGCGCCGTTGTCACTATCATTGCCATATCATCGTCCCCGGCACTGTCATCGTCGTTACTGTTAAAAATTAATTTCTGGGCTACTGAAGGGCCAGCGATTGTTTCATCTGTAGGTGGCTGTTCACTGTTCACGGGGCCTTATTTTCTTGCCACGTGTTCTAGTGGTATTTTTCTTATTTGAACCGCGTAGATATTGAAGCAAATCAACTAAGCTTTCATTAAGAATAGCAGCTTGGGCATTTTCGTTTTGACCTTCTATTTGGACGTCTGGAATTATTTTTAGAACTTCGTGCGGATTAAGAGGCCAGAGCCCTGTGGTCCTAAACCCACATTTTAAATTATTGGACACATTTCACTTACCGAGGCCCACAATCGATATAGAAGATTCGAAAATTGTCTTTTAGAATGGAGGAAGTTGATTTGGTTTCAGTGCGCCATTTGTCTGGAATCTGACGCTACTTTTTCTTAAACGGGGCAAACACTACTACATCTGATTGCATTAGACGGGTGCTGTTGGGAAGGAACGCTATCATATAGATACTGTTCTCATCGTAAGATTGTCCCCAACAAGTCTTTTCCAGCATGTCCAATTTCCTTAATTTTGGGCAATAAAATTTGGAGAAACCGCTTTTCAAATTGGTTCATATCGAACCAGCCACTAGCTCTAGTGACCGTTCCAGGAGAACCTCCTTTTGTCTAATCTTCGGATAGATTGCCTGACTTGTACACCGCCCTAGGGGGTAATAAATCTTCTGCATCGTTTCTACATACCATATATTGATCGAGGTCGTGAAATGTTGCTGAACTCTCTCCACGCGCTTGAGTCTCCTTGGAACAATGACTTTTTTGGCCCAAAGATGGGTTAATATCTTGTAAAGCATCTTAGACGTTATCAAAAAATTCGACTATTTGTTTTGATCCTACCGCTACAGTGATCGTTTTATGTTTGAGGCCAAACGGGGAAACGGACATTCAGATTCTTCCGGATGATAAAATGTTCAAGATAATCATGTTCAGGAGCATTTTTCTTGAATTACTTAACATTGCGTCCTTTCTTTTGTAAGTATTTATAGATCAATTCACGGATTTTTTTAGGACACTACGGGGATCCTATGGTACTGGACGAGCGGTGTGTGCGCGAAGATGCTGATTGACACAGTTTTTAAATAGTTGTAAGTTATAATTAGGGGAAAACAGATGTCCTGAGAGTGAGTTCCACAGTAATGCAGCGCCAGACAAAAGCAACGTTCTAGGTATTTCCAGTCGTACAACGAGCGGCTGTCTGTCTAACAGGCGTTGTTTGGGGGCGGGACGATGCAGGCCCAATCCTGAAAACAACTACCGTGAAAATATCTGCATAGCTCTCTTTCGAATGAAATCCAGCCCCTTTAGGATGTGCTTATATGCGGCACCTTGAGCAATATTCCAAGCACAGTCTTATTTGCGCTTTGTATAGCAAAAGCTGCGGTGTATACAGCTTTTTGTTGCGAAATAGCTATTCAAGCTTCTGCGATCGGCTTTGTTAAACGGGAATCCCCAACTGCCAACTGTCACTAATGTATTTGTAAGTAATTGCTTCTCCGCAAATATGAATACTATTGGATGACCAGGAGAACGTGCATGTTCGCCTTTTAAATTGTTTTGAAGTATTTTGCGCAAAATTTTGAAACGTTTACTTGCCACCGCTTGACTCATACCGCCCCTAATGGGTACATCTCTTAGTTTTCTGGTAATTTCTAGGCCCTGTTAATCACTTTATACCTGTAACATAGGAGAACCGTAAAAAACAGCAAAAAAATATACAAAAGCAAAAAGAAATATTTTAGTTAATAATACATGAACAAACTGCTAAAGTAGGCCGAAAGTATCCCCGTTTTACGGCACAGTATAGTACGCAAAGTTGCACTTGTGCTAAAAAACAATGCATAACATTTTACGCATAGTCGTAGAAAAAAAGGTCTTTCTCATATCAATATGTCAAAAATACATAAAATTTCTTATAATATTTTTTACAGAATATATCTAGAAACTTTTCTAGCATCTCTATCCTTAAGATATTGTATCGGTTTCTGGAGTTGATTCTCAAATATTCATTCCTGGTTTAGTCACCAACCTATCAGTACCACGCTCACTTCTTAGAAATAGCACAAAATAGATTTTTGCGATTTATTTTTTACAGATTGAACGTTCTACCGATTGTTTTTTCTGCAACTTAATTAAGAGCTTGCCCACACTCTCTATTAGATATAATGCTGATCTGATATTTCTGTTTAAGATTATTAACTCGGAGACGGATGTGTTAGATCCAGTCCTTATCTGTGGCACCTTAAAAGGTAAAGATATCTGGAACTCTTGGAAAATAAAATTGAACACTAATTACCTAGTATGTTATTCCCAAATCTAAAAACTATATATTTTGTAGAATATTAGAAGAAAAAATATATAAATTATTGAATTAGACTTCAAGCATATCTAAATAGCTAAGCAATTAACTCAAAAAAAATCA
>MU182302.1:1975-40343 GCA_016904865.1 Pissodes strobi
ATGCCAAAAAACGGTAACTTGTCCTGTTTTCACACCCTGTATATTAACCGATCGTAACCAAAATCAATAGGTTCCGAGGGTTCGTGAACCTCTACCTCTATGCCAAATTTCAAGTCGCTATCTTCAAAATTGCGACCTGTAGTCGATCCCATCACATACACACACACACACATAAAGTCCGTTATAAAGCCCTATAGAAAGCCCTATATTATAGATAAGGGCTTTCTAACAAGCGGCGTGGCCGCCAGTGCCTGCGGCACGCGCGAGGCCCTTCGGGCCTCGTTTGTGTGACCTTTGGTCACACATTATTGCCACGCTCCTATCCGTACCGTGGCCTATAATTAGAAAGCCCTTATAATTAGATTTACTAATCGCTAGTCTAATTTTACCGGGATAATCTTGTAATTGGTTGCCATTGTAACCGACTTGTCAACGTCAATCGTTAAATTTTTTTTATCTTTACCTAAATACCAAATATCAAATCTCTAAGTCGTACGATTGACGAATTATGACGATTTTTTACTTTTTTTGGTTACCATAGCAACCAATTTTTTAGTATCAAATTATCCTTCATAAACAATCCTAAGTACCATACTATATATTTTATTAGTGATATACATATTATTAATTGGTTGCCATGGTAACCGACTTGTCAACGTCAATCGTAATTTTTTTTAATATTTACCTAAGTACCAAATATCAAATCTCTAAGTCGTACGATTGACGAATTATGACGATTTTTTCCTTTTTTTGGTTACCATAGCAACCATTTTTTTAGTATCAAATTAGGCTTCATAAACAATCCTAAGTACCATACTATATCTTTTTTTAGTGATATACATATTATTAATTGGTTGCCATGGTATCCGACTTGTCAACGTCAATCGTTAATTTTTTTTAAATCTTTACCTAAATCATCATCTCCAAGTCGTACGATTGACGAATTATGACGATTTTTTACTTTTTTTTTTGGTTACCATAGCAACCAATTCTTTAGTATGAAATTATGCTTCATAAAGAATCCTAAGTACCATACTATACATTTTATTAGTGATATACATATTATTAATTGGTTGCCATGGTAACCGACTTAACGTCAATTGTTAATTGTTTTTTAATCTTTACCTAAATAGCAAATATCAAATCTCTAAGTCGTACGATTGACGAATTATGACGATTTTTTCCTTTTTTTGGTTACCATAGCAACCAATTTTTTAGTATCAAATTAGGCTTCATAAACAATCCTAAGTACCATACTATATCTTTTTTTAGTGATATACATATTATTAATTGGTTGCCATGGTAACCGACTTAACGTCAATTGTTAATTCTTTTTTAATCTTTACCTAAATACCAAATATCAAATCTCTAAGTCGTACGATTGACGAATTATGACGATTTTTTACTTTTTTTGGTTACCATAGCAACTAATCTTTTAGTATCAAATTAGGCTTCATAAACAATCCTAAGTACCATACTATATTTTTATTAGTGATTTACATATTATTAATTGGTTGCTATGGTAACCATGTTGTCAACAAAAATGCTAACATACTTCCACCTCTACTTATAAATTGACACCGAAAAAAGGAAAAGTTGGTCCTTGTTTACACGAACGAAAATGCCAAAAAATTGTATCTTGTCCTGTTTTCACACCCTGTATATTAACCGATTGTAACCAAACTCAACAGGCTTCGAGGATTTTTGGACCTCTACCTCTATGCTAAATTTCAAGTCGCTATCTTCAAAATTGCGACCTCTAATGGCCAAAAAACGGCAACTTGTCCTGTTTTCACACCCTGTATATTAACCGATCGTAACCAAAATCTACAGGCTTCGAGGGTCTGTGGACCTCTACCTCTATGCAAAATTTCAAGTCGCCATCTTCAAAATTGCGACCTGTAAATGCCAAAAAACGGTAACTTGTCCTGTTTTCACACCCTGTATATTAAACAATCGTGATCAGAATCAATAGGCTTCGAGGGTTTGTGGGCTTCTAACTTTATGCCAAATTTCAAGTTGCTATCTTCAAAATTGCGACCTTAAATGCCAAAAAACCGTAACTTGTCCTTTTTTCACACCCTGTATAACAATTAGAACAAAAGAGCAAAGGAACAAAAATACGTGTCTTACCGAATACTTTCATTTGACATAAAAAAAAGAATATTATCCTTGTTTACACGGACAAAAATAGCAAAAAACGGTGACTTGTCCTGTTTTCACACCCTGTATATTAACCGATCGTAACCAAAATCAATAGGTTCCGAGGGTTTGTGGACTTCTACCTCTATGCCAAAGTTCAAGTCGCTATCTTCAAAATTGCGACCTGTAAATGCCAAAAAACTGTAACTTGTCCTGTTTTCACACCCTGTATAACAATTAGAGCAAAAGAGCAAAGGAACAAAAATACATGTCTTACCGAATACTTTCATTTGACATGAAAAAAGGCAAAGTTGGTCCTTGTTTACAGGGACAAAATGCCAAAAAACGCCAAAAAACGGCAACTTGTCCTGTTTTCACACCCTGTATATTAACCGATCATAACCAAAATTAATAGGTTCCGAGGGTTTATGGACCTCTACCTCTATGCCAAATTTCAAGTCGCTATCTTCAAAATTGCGACCTGTAAATGCCAAAAACTGTAACTTGTCCTGTTTTCACACCCTGTATAACAATTAGAGCAAAAGAGCAAAGGAACAAAAATACGTGTCTTACCAAATACTTTCATTTGACATAAAAAAAAAGAAAAGTTGGTCCTTGTTACACGGGCAAAAATGCCAAAAAACGGTAACTTGTCCTGTTTTCACACCCTGTATATTAACCGATCGTAACCAAAATCAATAGGTTCCGAGGGTTCGTGGACCTCTACCTCTATGCCAAATTTCAAGTCGCTACCTTCAAAATTGCGACCTGTAGTCGATCCCATCACACACACACATACATACACACATACATACACACATACAGACAAAAAATCGAAATTTTTTTTTTCGATTACAAATCGATTGGTATAAGTTTCAGAGCGATCCGACGTACCGTTACGAAGTTTTTCTCCCGATTGGTCTCGCCCTATAGAAAGCCCTATATTATAGATAAGGGCTTTCTAACAAGGCAAAGTCAGAATTTTTAACTGGACAAAGGCAGGTCTACAGTCATCTCGGTAACGCAGTCCGCCCACTATTCTTACAGCTCGACGCTGGAGACTGAACAGACGATGTTGGACAGGCGAATGATCCCAGGCAAAGACAGCGTAGGTTAACCTTGAATGAAAGGTTGCAAAATATGCCACTCGTAGTACTGGTGGCGACCCTCTGTCAGCCGGCTGTCTGAGGGCAAAAGTACTCTCATACAACTGGCGACCCAGCATATTCCCATGCCTACCCCATCTCATGCCCGGATCCAACGTGAGCCCCAGAAAAGTAACGGATGCCGGGCTCGTGGGAATATCAGAAAGGTCTCGGGTAGATGATATCATAGTGACTGTCTTTGCCTTGTTCAATGCTAATTTATTGCTAGAGAACCATTTTGCTGCTTTAGTCTGCGCCTCCTCAATTTCCATCTTTAGTTCACTTAGTTCTCTACCAGGGATAAACAGTACTGTACCATTCGCATAGTAGCTGCTTTTATCTCCTCCAAAGAGGATTCCTTGTCAGTTATAAAAATGAGGAAGAGAACAGGGCCCAGAATAGACCCTTGAGACACTCCCACATCAATGTTGAGGATCTCGGATCTTTTGTTGTCCAACAATACTAATTGCTTTCGATTATTAAGATATGATCCAATTAACTCTATACACGGCTGGCCAAAACCGATTTTCTTCATTTTGTTGAGCAGTAGGTCATGAGGGACGCAATCGAAGGCCTTACTCAAGTCGCAAAAGTCCGAAGCTGAATAAAGTCCTTCCTCAAAACACTCTAATTCAGCACAACATCTGTTGTGTTAAGATTTTTACGAAAGCCGAATTGGTGTTTGTTAATGATGTCGTTTCCTTTAATTTTTATAGCTTTTTCAAAAATATTTTTGAAAAAAACAGGTAAAACAGAAATAGGTCTATAATTGGACAGCTCCTCCACAAAAATAAAATTTTTAAAGATAGGGACGACTGACCCCACCTTTAAGACATCTGGGAAGACCCGTTCCCGAAGACACTGGTTTAACATTTTTGTTAGGGGAATGATTAAATATTCCCTTATTGGGTGTAGCACTGACCATAAATATCTCTGCTATTACTATTCTTCGGACTGTTGATAATACCACGTAAATCATTGAAAGTTAGTTGTTTTAGTTGTAGTTGTTCAATATGGCGAGACTCAACGAATTCTAATGGATCAAGCTGTAGCTGAGAGTTTATCGGCTATAGAATCGGCGATATTAATAAAAAAATTAATAAAATTATCTTTTTGCTGGCTCTGATTTTTTCTGCTTTTTTAGAGTGCAAATAGTTTTAGAGGGGTTAGATGCATTTTTAATGAAATTATCATTGGCGAGATTCGATGCCTCCTGAGTTCTTTTTTATATTTAAATCTAAACTGATTCCTGGTTTTTCTATTTTCCCCCGAATTATTCATTTTACAGTAGTCATTATGAAAATTAAGTTTATCACGGATAATTCTCAGCTCGTCATTAAACCAGATTACTCTTAAGGAATTATTTTCGCAGCGTATGCGTTTTTCTGGCAAAGATTTTTCAAAAGCCATCAAAACCATGCCAGTAAACAAATACATCTTACTGCTGGATTCCAAATCAGTATAGTCGACAAACTCCCAGTTTATGGATGCTACCAGGTTAAAAAACTGACCTTTACCTCTTTGAGTGAAGGGGCGACATAACTTTATTCTACCTTCTGGCATCGTATTAGCAATTTGGACTTCACATACCTGACAAAGGTGGTCAGATAATAAGGCATCAATGTTATAAGACTTAAACTGGTCTAGGCTAAAGTTAATGAAGATGTCATCAATACAGTTATCATTACGTGTATTGTCACAAATAGTCTACTTAAAACCAAAAGTCATTAAAAGATCAGTAAAAGAAATTGTTTGCGGATTATTATTAATATTGCATTTAATATTGAAGTCACCTGCAATACCTATTTTATGAGGAGTTTTCAATGATATTAGAATATCCTCAAGATTTTCTATAAACGTTGTAAAATCACCTGATGGTGCCCTGTACAAGCTGAGGACAAAAGTTTTAAGTGGCTCGATTTTTATAGCAGAAGCTTCGCAATGACTCTCAAGAGAAGTGATAGTTACGGAAGAAAAGGATGTATTGTCACAAATTAGTACCATGGAACCACCATGAGCTGAATCACTTCTCGCAAAGTAGGAGCCAAGTGTGTACCCGTGCAAGCCGAAGTGTGTTAGTTCTAGTTCTGTCAACCAGTGCTCGATGATACAAATGACGTCAGACATTTTTCCATGAAAACTTGATGAGAGGAACGCTTCCATTTCAAGAACTTTATTTCTAAAACTTTGAATATTTAAATGTATCACAGATAAAGAGCATGCATTGTTAGATATATTTGAAAAACTTACATATTCAAGATCATTCTGTCTACCTTAAAAAAGATCTTTCATAATTAGTTTGCCTGCGAAAATCATATATTTTTATTGCAACACAAGGGCAGTTAATCATGCTATCTTCAATGCACAAGATTTATAGTACACTCCCCTACACGTAACACACTCCTCCGTTTTATCAGTTACAACACTTTTCAGGACCCGCATTTATAGCGTCGTTCTGATCCATTGTTGCCACATATCACTCCAATTGTTGAGTTGACCCGTGACCTGGATAGTCTGGAACACCGCAGACATGTGGCCGAGATATCCCTGCTTTTCAGATATTTTCACGACAGATGTTCCCAGGAATTGGCCCTCATCATCCCGCCCCCAGCAACACCTGTTAGACAGTCGCGACAGACGGCAAGAGCGCACCCGTTCGTTGAACAACTGAAAACCCCTAGAACGTCGCTTTACAGGGACTTCTTTGTCTGGCACACTGCATTACTGTGGAAGTCGCTCCCAGGATATCTGTATCTCTCTAATTATAACCTACAACTATTTAAGAACCGTGTCAATCAACATCTTCGCGCACACACCGCTCGTCGAGTGCCATCGGATCTACCTTTGGTGTGTATGCCACTGTCATAAAAAAAAACTGGCACGTTTGCTTCCTAATTTCGTTTTCGTTCGAAAAAATATCTCCTTTTAATACTAGTATCTTAATATAATATTATGTAATTTAATATTCTTCGTGTGGTCCGAGGTGATTATTTTCAAATCCGCACCTGGTATATCAACAAATATCGGAGTAAGAGAGGCAGTTAAAAAGTGTTCCAGAAAATAATTAGTGGCTCTTAAGAATGCTCCGTAACCGTGATTTTTAGATATCTACCTTACAGAATTTTTGTAAAAGGTGCTATTGTTATATCCTGACGTTTCAATTTTTATGGTCCCATTTAACGAAACCATGTTTACAACTACCTGTTACATTTAAAAGTAATAAATTAAGTCCAAAACGTATTTTTATTATATTGAGGGCGACAGGTATGTCGGTGAACCAGAAAAGCAAATATAGGTGCAAAACCGAAAACTATTCACTTGTGGCGAAATTTGGCCAACCGTAGATAATTCTTTTTTTGGTTTGTGTAAACTAGAGCGGTAAATCTTTTTAGGTAAATCGTAGATTTATGGAAGGCGAGGTAAATTGGTTGTTAAAAAAGGTTTAAAATATCGACTGCTGAATTTAATGCTTTGTTTAGTTGTTTTTGCCTTTCACGTCATGTGTGTAGGACTAGGAATTGTAAGTGATTGTTGGAAAGACTTTTTCATTTAATTTCCAGGAAATTATTTATATTAGATAATAGTTTTGAAGGGCACATATAATTCTGTAGCACCATAATATTCTGGATTAAGATTTATTTACTTGACAATTCAATTGCACAATGCACATTTAATTCTAGATAGGTACCCACAAAGTTTTTCTGTTATTGGAATATTCAATGCTGCCGGACAAAAAAGTCGTATATAATCGTAGAAATACAAAGATCGACTTTGTTAATATTCCTTGTATTTCTTAATAATTTCTAGGAGGGTTAAAATAAATACTAAAAATAAAATAAAAAATGTGACAATAATTTTATTATTTCCTCGTCCTATTTTTAGTTTGTTTATTTTATTCATACAAATACAGTACACTATAATTACAATAAATATTTGTTCAGAAGATAAATTACCATAACAGTCCCTAGATGCTGCAGCATCCGTAGGAGTAAACTATAGGCTAATCAGCTATAAATAATCAACAACATTGTACCACAAAATATGAACTAATCAATAATTAATGACAGAATATTATAGTGCACTCATTCATATCAGTGCAATGTATTCTGAAATTATTGAAAGTAGTGGTCAACAATGTAGATTTTGGTTAATTTTGAAAAAAATTTGATGCTGTTTTTAATACGGTTAGGTAACAAATTATAAAGTTTTGAGCCCAGAAATAGGATAAATTTTTTGGAGAATTCGGAATGACGCATTGGAATAACAAGATGATTGATTGCTTTTATTCTTGTATTATATTCATGTATTATTTTGTTTTTAAATTTCTCATGGTTATGAACATAACAGCACATTATATGAAAGAATAACGTCCTTACATTAACAATAGATGGGTCGTAAAGTAAGGAATACATTATTATATCGTAAACCACAATTTTTTTTTTAAAATCGCCCGGACCCGTCGATTTTCTTTTTCGATCGCGCATATTCTGATATAAAATGTGGATATACAGGGTGTTCCAAATAAAAGTGACAGAAAAATATTTTTTTATTAAATGGAACCCTATGTATATTATTGCATATTCGAATTCTTCGGAAAATTCTAAACATTTTTCATGTAGCATGTGCTATACCTCAGTCCAAGCGTTTTGGAGTTATTCTCTTTCAAAATTTGAAAATGAGATATTTCGGCACAAATCAAGACTTGCATTGATTCATGCACGCTGACTTCCAATTTTAACCCAGCACTCAACACCGAGATCGACCGCCCAGGAAAACTCGTAGTCAGCATGGGTGAAGAGCAAAAAAAGTCAAGAAGGCTTTGCACTTATGACGCGAGAAACAAGAGAATTAATGTCAATAGTTATTACTATTGTCAGTTTTATGTGTATTTTCGTAACGTTTTACTAGTTTTCAAGAGACATTTCGTTTTTTCATAACTAAATTACATTAGAATGCGGCTCACTGAGAAACAGCGCATAGAGGTTTTGATCATGATGGGCTACGGTGATAGAGCTAGAACAGACCAAGAAGTTTGTGAGTTATTTAATAAAAAATACACCAATCGTCGGCCAATATCACATTCAACGGTAAGCAAAATTGAGCACACATTTAGGTAATTCGGTAATGTAAGAGAAGTCCATACATGTGGTCGTCCTCAAGTTGATGGAAATCATCAATTAGAAGTCTTACTGGCGCGGCGGTTCAAGATAATCAGCATGCAGTATCTAGGCATATAGCAACGGACGTGGGGTCTTGTGACATATAGGTATCTACGATTTCGCGAATTATTATTTTTTTCACTAGAAAGGGGGGTGTCCTATAGACTAGTTTAAGCTAAAAAAATCAGAGGATCCCCCACATTTGAGCCGAAAAAGGGCCTCCAAAGGTCGAGTTTTGAGGTTAATTGACGTAGAACGGACAAAGTGCCTCTACTACTTTCCCCGGTTGACCGCGAAAATAAGGAAATTGAACGTGGAAATATGAAATTTTAGCATCGACGCCAAAAGCCTGGCACAGTGTTGCCAAAAGTGGCGCATTTCAGCCGATTTTGGGTATGGCTTGGTTAAGCACTTTTTCTTTTGTTGAGCGCCGGAGCGATCGGAGGTCATGCGTGCGTGAAGTGAAATATTACTTTAATGATAAAAATATTTGGGTTCAGAGCTGGCGTTCAGTAATCATCGCCACACGTTATTAATGTTCTAATATGTTTTGAATGGTGGACAGTGGGATATATTCGCGGAAACACATGCAAGCAGCTGTATACCCACGATAATACGGCTCTTGGAATTTTTTGTTTCACATTTCACACATTCCTCTAAACATAAAACACACAAAAATATTCAAGCCTTTCTAACCTAACCAAACCAAAGCTAACCCAAACTAACTAAAGCTGCCCAAATTAATCAAAGCAAACCCAAACTAACCAAAGCTAACAGAAATTGTTTCGCGTACGCTTGTTCGCGCAAGCCTTTCTTCACGCAAGTAGTGGCTTAAACGAGACGAATCTAAGCAAAGCTAACCCAGACTAACCAAATCTAACCCAAGCTAACACAGAAATTGTTTCGCCTAGGGTTCGCGCAAGTGCATACTGGCTTAAACGAGACGAAACTAACCCAAACTAACCAAAGCTAACCCAAAGTAACCAAAGCTAACCCAAACTAACCAAATCTAACCCAAGCTAACCGAAATTGTTTCTCCTAGGCTTGCGTGAAGAAGGCTTCCTGTGCGTACTGGCTTAAACGAAACGAAACTAACCCAAACTAACTCAAAAAATTAAAATGACTTATTTCCGCAAGAAGTTTTTTGAGGTATTATGTTTAGAAAAATATTTATAATGTAAAACAGAAACATGTTTTCGTGTGCAGTTGAAAAAAATGAAAATGATGCATTTCCGCGAAAAAAATATATGATTTTGCATTTGGGGAGGTTGCTCTATACTAAATAAACAAATATTTCTTACATAACTCATTTCAGCTAAGCGAAAGTTGATCCCATATCTTTTCAGTCTCAAACGTCTGGCAACAGTGTGCCTTCTTCAAAATATCTATTTCCATGGTGACTTGTGACATTTGACAGTAAAAAGGGGGATGCTTAGCTTACAATTATAATTACAAATAAACTTTTATTTCGTTTTATGGGGCTATGGGCCGCCTTAAATTAGGACCGGGACAAAACGGAAGCCTCTCGTTCTACGCAAATGTCTCCTGGTTAATATATTTACCCGAGAATTGATTTTCAGGGTGTATTGTCTATGTTTTTAGTGCTTTTGCGAAGCGGTGCTGAAAATTTGTGTCAAAACTCGAACTTTGGGGTCATTTTTTTCGGCTCAAATGATCCTCCGATTTTTTTGGCTTAAAATCGCGAAATCGTAGATACCTATATGTCACAAGACCCTGCACGTGAATATTGGAAAATCAACTGTTCTTAAAATACTGCATACAAATAAATACCATCCTTATAAAATGCAAGTTCTTCAATAACTTTTTGAAGGAGATAATGAGAGGCGCCTTGAATTTTGTGAGCGGTTACAGGATATGTGTTTCGAGAATCCAAATTTTGTAAAAGATATAATTTCTTCCGATGAGGCAACTTTTTGCTTAAATGGTGAGGTAAATACCCAAAATTCTCTATATTGGTCCGATGTAAATCTGTAGTGGATGAAAGAATGACACACACAATATAATCAAAAAACCAACACTATATACCCATCTATGCATTATGAGATATCCTAAATGGCTTGTGCCACTATTCCTAGTATCTCCAGAAGACCATTCATAATAAGTTTGCATTGTTCCCAAATTGTATTTCTAATTCTCTGAATAAATCGAAAATGATTAACATGATCGAAAATGGTTAATTAAACCGCCGTTTAAGATTTGATATATTACTACCTACTCACTTTTTAAAATTTAAAGAAATTCAATTTGCTATTCAACTATGTAACGCAAGCGCCAGGGGAAGACGTTCAGAAACAACCCAGATAAGGCCACTTTTTGATTAAATGGTGAGATAAATACCCAAAATTATCTATATTGGTCCGATGTAAATCCATATTCGATGAGAGAAGGACACACACAATCTAATCAAAAAATCAATGTATGGGCTGGCGTTGTTGATGACACTATTATAGGGCCTTTCATTTTTAACAGGTGAGAGATACTTGAGGTTTTTAGAAAGATCTTGTTCCAGCTCTAATATCTGGTTGCAACAAGATGGTGCTCCCCCACATTTAGCTGTGGGAGTTCGTACTTATTTGGACGATATTTTTCCAAACAGGTGGATTGTAAGAGGTGGTTTTGTTGAGTGGCCGCCACGGTCACCCGATTTAACACCACTCGACTTTTTTTTTATAGGGATACCTTAAGGGAAAAATATTCAAAAGCCAACCTGCAATTTTAGATGGTTTAAAACATCGCATCCGCCAATAAATTCGGCAAATTACACCCCAAAGGGTTCGAAATGTTCAGCAAGAATTTTTAGATCGGTTAGGCTATTGTCAGTTGACCAACGGAAGACAGTTCGAACATTTACTTAAGAAAAATTATTTTTAATTTCACCAAATTTTTTTTCTATAAATAAAATATTTTTAAAATGATTTTATTCTTCGCTTTCTCCATGACTTTTTCCACTTTTCAAATTTTGAATGAGAATAACTCCAAAACATCGTTAAGTATAGCACATGCTACATGACAAATGTTTAGAACTTCCAGAATAATCCGAATATGCGACTCCATTTAATAAAAAAAAATTTTGCTGTCACTCTTGTTTGGAACACCCTGTATATCTACATTTTATGTGAGAATATGCCCGATTGAAAAACAAACCGACGGGTTCGGGCGACTTTTAAAAAAAATTGTGGTTTACGAAATAATGAATTTATTCCTTACTTTATGACCACCCTGTATATAGGATATAATATATTTTTCTGAGAATGATCCTCAATATTCTGCTTTGCAACATTTGAAGAGCTTTCAAAAAATTATTATACAAACTGCCTCAGACCAACACTCCATAGCGCAAAATTGATCCAGTCATTGTTTTATATAAGGTAATAAGCATCTGTTTGTTAAGCATTTGTCTCAAACTCTAAAATTTATCTGCCAGATATTTAATTTTTTGCATTACGTATGTTACATGTAAGTCCCACTTTAAATTCTTGTATATGGCAATACCTAGGTATTTAGTATATGACACTTCATGTATTTTTTCTGTTATATTATTAAATTCGATAAAACTAATTATCGGTCTGTTTACGTCTCTTTTTGTAAATGCAATATAGTTGGTTTTTTGACATTCAATGACAATAATTTGTGTTCATCAAGCCACTCTTCACTAACTCAATACCACTCTGGGTGTTGCTTCTAACCGCATATGATACATTTTTCCCATTTACATCTAAGTCTGTCAATGCTTTTATATATATGTTGAAAAAAACTGGTCCCAAGACCCTTGTGGGATTCCGATCTTCATCAAACAAGGATCACTCAGACTGTCCCGTATTTTTAACTGTTGTCTTCTGTCCGACAGGTAGTTCTCAAAGACCCCCAATACGCCGCCCCTGACTCCGCTCCGGTCAAGAACAGAGAGGAGCTTGTCATGTGGCATCTTGTCAAAAGCCCTTGCCAAATCGAGAAAAACTGCCAAGTAGTTCTTATTGATATCTTAGTTATGTCTTATTTCTTCTGTTAGACTCAGCATACCATCATTAATACCAACTCCCTTTGAGAATCCAAATTGTGTTTCTGAAAGAAGTTTATTTTCTTCTAAAAAGCTTGTCAGTCTTTCTTATAAATGTTTTTCGAATATTTTTGTAAAGTTTGTAATAACATTAATTGGTCTATAATAACTTATCAGATTTGGGTTTCCTGCTTTTAAAATTGAAGATGTCATCTTCTTTTCCTATTTACTGCAACTCTGAATAGCGAACTAGTTGTTTGGGTTGCCGCAAATGTTTTAGTCACGACGTCCTTCTTCTACCAGGGCCTCGCTTTCCCTCTATTTTTTCCTGAATGATATGGTGTAATACGCTATATGTGTTTGGGTTGCGCATTATATGTCCGAAATAAGAGAGTTTTCTGGTCTTAACCTCTCGTATAATTTCTTTTTCCTTTCTCATCTGCATCATAACGTCATCGTTACGCACTCTATCTTGCCAGCTGATCTTGAGCATACGCCTATATGTGCACATTTCGAATGCCTCGAGTTTCTTAGGGGCGGCTTCCGTCAATGTCCACGCCTCCACACCGTACAAAAGGACAGAGAACACATAACATCTAATGCGAAGTGGTAAACTTAGGTCACGGCTACACAAGACATCCTTCAATTTTATAAATGCTGTTCTAGCTCTTTACATTTTACTTCAATAGTATGATCCCAGTCATCGCTTATAGTTGTTCCCAAATAACCAATCTTCTCCGTTCTCTGCAATGGCTCGTCGTCAACAATAAGGCCCATGTAATTCACTCGATTTTTACTGATTATCATATACTTTGTTTATCCCATATGCCCCACACTTTTCAACTACTTGATTTAGCAACAGCTGAAGTCCTACCATTGAGTAAGTCATAAGGACAGTGTCGTCAGCATACCGTAAATTATTCGCGATTACTCCGTTTATTCTTACCCCCTCTTCAACATCTTCATCGAAGGCCTCTCGAAATATTTGCTCGGAATATAAATTGAAAGGCAATGGCCACAAGATTCAGCCTTGTCTCACTCCTCTCGTGATCGTTATGTCCGGAGTTAATCTATCGTTGATCTTCAGATTTACCTTTTAATTCCAGGAAAGATTTGCAATAAATTTGACATCTTTATTGTCTATTCCTGTCGACTGCAGTATATGTTTTATCAATTTGTTATCGAATGCTTTCTCGAAATCAATGAAACACAATTACACGTCGCGGTTGACATCCCTACACCTTTGTAACAGAACCTGAATGCCAAGCAATCCCTCTCTAGTTCCTAAATCTTTTCGAAATCCGAACTGAGTACCGCCAATATACTCTTCGATTTTCGGGTATATTCTCTGATGTATAACCCGCAGGAATATCTTGAGCACATGGCTCATTAAACTTATTGTGCGGTGGTCCTTGTTTAGCATTTGCTTTTTTTAGGGAGTGCGAAAAAAGCAGATCTTAGCCAGTCAGAAGGAATGATATCTCTATCACAGATTGCGTTAAACAATCTTGTTAACAATTTAGGAGAGTTTTCTCCGAGTACCTTTAGCAACTCCATCGGTATTTCATCGGGACCGGGAGCTTTTCTGTTTTTCTCATTCAGTATTGCTCTCTTTACTTCGTCCATTGTTATAGATGGGCTAGCCGGAGGGTCTCCTACTCCGTAATTTTCCCCCCTGTCATCAGCGAATAAGTCTTCTATGTATTCCTTCCATCTAGCCAACTTTCCCTCTATATCCATAATCATTTGACCATACTTGTCCACTAACCTGCTGTCTGAATTGGAGTGCCGTGAACCTATCGCATTATTAATTTTCTTGTGTAGATGAAATTTATCATGATTTATCATGTTTTTTGTCCATATCTTTCAATTCAGTGCATTCTGCCGAGAACCAAGTAGATTTTGCCTGTCTTATCTTCCTTCTTATTTCCCCATTGAGTTGTTTATATTTAGGTTAATTCTGTTTTTTAAATTTTCTTGGTGTTTCCATCAGGTCCAATATCTCGTCAGTCATCCATGTCCTTTTCTTTTGTTGTCTCTCCTGTTTACACCTTGCCTTGAGCATACCGTTAACAATCTCTTTAAACGCTCTGTAGGTTTCCTCAATTTCTATCTTTCTGTCGGATGTCAGCATTCTCTCCGCTTCATTCTCCAGCGCAGAAGATATCCCCTGCTGGATACCAGGGTCCTTCAATTTATTTATATCTAATCTTGGACGATGATTTCATGCTTTAACTTTCTTTAGCCGCTCCCGAACTCTCGCAAGCAGGAGGCTATGGTCAGTAAATACATCGGCACCAGGATACGTTTTTATTGATTTTATTATATTTCTGTATCTTTGTTTAATAGCGAAATAATTGATCTCGTTACGTATTAGATTATCTGGTTTATCGTTTGGGGACTTGCATATATAGAAACGTCTTTTAGGGAGTTTGAAAAAGGTGTTCATAATGGGCATATTATTCTCTGTGCAGAACTGCAGAAACCTTTCACCCCTTTCGTTTCTGACCCTCAAACAATACTCTCCAACTATCTAGATGTTGTAAAAAGCTTAAATTGTTTTGCTACAATTCCAGTCTTAAAAATGTAATTTATTATGTGTTTTAATGGTGTGATTAATTAAATATGGAGTTTTTTAATTAATCCAGCAGTCATATCCTGGCGAACTATTATTCTTCAAGGAATATAGTTATTTTATAGGTTCATTTTTAGTAATTGGTTTTAAGAACATTGATTTATTTATTGAACTTCATGGAAAACTATTAACAGAGTCGGGAACACTGTTATACATATCAAGGGCAACATTTGCAAAATAGTTGTTAGAAAGTCAGCCATACTATCCTATTTTATCTACCACTTTTAAAGTTACAGTTTTCTATGTAATTTAACAAAATCTAAATGGCCAGTTAATTTTACCTTCTAGCTTTATTCTGTTATACATATTTGAAAACTCGCGATCAAGAAACGTATGATTAATGTTTCTATGAATGTGTGTAGGTATATGCAAGTATCTTTTTTGCACAAGCTTATTAGAAGTCACATTTATCCAATTTTCACTCAATCATTTGTGTGAATATTATAAATAAGTTTTTGAAAAGAAAGTCAACGGCCAACAATTTTACAACTTCAAAATTATTGAACAAAGGTAAATAGGATACTCATCCTTGGTTAATTATTACTGCAATCTAAAACTATATACCTATACATCATGCGATATCCTAAATAGCTTATGCCACTATTACTATCTCCAGAAGATCATTCATAATAAAATAAGCTTGCATTGTTGCCAAATTGGTTTTCTAATTCTCTCCATAACTCGAAAATGATTAACATGATCGAAAATGATTAGTTAAATCGACGTTTAAGATTTGATATATTACTACCTACTCACTTTTTAAAATTTAAAGAAATTCAATTTCCTATTCAATTATATAACGCAAGTGCCAGGGGAAGGCATTCAGAATCAACCCAGACAAGGCCAAATCAGTACTCTTTGCGAAGAGGCGTAGGCTGGGAGAAACTCTTCCGGTCATGAATTTGTTCAGCCGGCCTTTGAGCTGCAAAGGGTCAACTAAGTATCTCGGGATCTTACTAGAGCTAGAAGGAGCAGCTGCATTAAGAAGGTGCAAGGGCTCTTGAGATTTTGACTGGTTTGCCACTCCATTTCTGGAGTACGAGGTCTTGAGGTCTGCATACAGACTGAAATGTCTCGGTCACCTAAGGAGCAATAGCCCGAGGTGACCGACATGTCAAATTCTGGAGGGGACAATTACCCATTTTCAGATCAAGCAGACCTCTCAGATTTTATATACCTGACAGGGATGAGCCGTAACAGTCCGATTTGGCCAGTGTAAAATACTTTCAAATTTCATTTTATATGCTACATTTAGCAAAAAGAAATGCTGTATTTTGCGGTAAGAATTATTGAAAAGAGGTCAATACTCTTCGGTGAATTAATTGTAAATGTATTGATTCGATTTGATGTCAATAAGCTAAGTTGCCGCATTTATTAATGTAAATTAACTTTATTCTAAATATAGGTTAACGATATATTTGTATTAGCTTTTATAACACTGTCGGGGCCTTGAGTAGCTATTTTGATCATCCCTTTCTCTTATGTAGTCCTCAGGCACTTTGTGACTATATTTATTTTAGTTGATAAGCGAACCACATATCGCTTAGGTTTTATCAAATCACTAAAATAGGATATTATGTTATTAGTATAACTTTGCTTAATTTATATTACATTACCGTAGAACGGCCAGCAAACTGTTCTATATTTTTAAGTATTGTGTTAATAAAACCTGCTTTTGAGCTTCATTAGATCCGTCACATTAACTTTTTATTTTCGGTTTAAATATTTCATAACTTTTGACAACATCTGAGAAAACATTTTGGGACCTCTGGCTGGTTTCAGATATTTATATTAATCTTTCCGCTCGGCCTGCTGCAATACTAGCAATATTCGGTTGGTACTATTGGTGGCACTAGGTAGTAGGAATGGGCTATTTCCCATAATTGCTGCTGTCGATTTAGAATTTTAAAAGTTTATCATTTTGTTGGGGAATCTTCTCTAATATTTCTTGAACAATTAATTGAGGCCGAGAACTAATTCGTTCATTATCTTAGAATTATTCCTCGTATCGAATCGTTAGATTCGTTAGGCATTTTCTCCGCCCTACTATTTTTTCCTTTAATCTCGTGGAAGTGGGAAGGCAAATTGATTGAAACGGATGATTTGGTTCTTCTAGACATACCCTTCGAGGTGAAAAGAAGGTTTGCTTTAGTGCAGTCATAGTGACTCAGCATTTAGTAATGTATTTTATACTACCCTTCTTGGGTATATAGTGTTGAGTCTAGTTTGTGTTTTGACACGACCGATTTATCGGGATTTAAATACTGCACTAGAGCCTTCCGAGCTCATCTTACAAAACCGAGACCGTCGACTCTCTAGCCACCCTCCGTCAAAAGCGAGGGTCCTATCTGCGAGCCAATTCTATCTCCCGGCTACACGACAGCCGATTCTATCACCGGGCTATTCAGTTCTCGGCTAGTTTCACCCCCGGGGTTATCGAGGGCCATAGCAGTACCTACAGGTATCCGGCGCCTCCACCAGAGCTTGACGACCGGATCTAATGGGGTATCGTACAGAAGCTTAGTTATCTACTTTTTGTTGTTCAATTAATATGAATTTAGCACTATACATTTTGCCTTAAAAGATCCAGGATTCGTTGAATCATTTATTTTTCTGGCCGATTAATAATTCTAATATTTAAATATAAATCAAGCATTGACCGCCAAACATTAAGATAGCTTTCAATAATTTTATTCTTCATTTATTTATTCATTTATCGGGTCAATTGATTTAATTATTGTGGCCATTTATCACTACCCACTATTATTGCTACATTTATAATTGGTGGAGCTACTAGCGCACACATACATATAATAATATGTAATAAGCTTAGGTAAATCAAAGTGATCACTTCGGATTGTAGTGTTTAGCGCATTTAGTTGTAAGGCATACAGTACCGAGTAACAACAGAATTGGTCTTCGCACAATCTTCACATTGTACCCTAGTTATATTAATTACTTAATAGTCCTTTAACATTTTAAGAAATATTCTCACTGTGGCATTGGTGCTGTGTTCAAAAAAAAACTTAGTAGCAAATAGATTGTTCCTTAAATTATAGATTGTGTTTACTTTTTAAGTTAAGATTGAGTTCTTTTGTTTGATAAGCGTGCCTAGCAACCCCGTACAACATCATCGGAGCTTTCCAGTTTAGTTGGGAAGAACTGGTGGCGATCTACGCCTCCACTACCAGAGCCGGGCTTTGCAAACACGACTTTCTGGTGCTAGGTTTGTTTTGAAATAAAATCTTTGCTTGCTAATAGGTTTCCATAATGTATTTCTGTATTATTCAGTTTTTTATAGGCAAGTTTAGTACCAAAATATGACTTCTAAGTCTCGCTCCCCTCCAGTTTCCAGTTGAGGAAAGAAAAATACGAATCGACATGTTTTGTCATTATTTCTGCCCAAACTACCCAAAAACACAAAAATAGGAGTAGTTTTCAAAATTTTCAACAAAATGGAATACAACGGGTTTTAATGAAAGGCATTCCGATAAAAACGTCAGTCACTTTCATATTATAAGAGATTTGGTTTCAAAATATGTATCAAAAAACCGTTGGTAACAAAAAAAGACAACAACCGAGATATTTGGATGGAGATCTGCAGATTGAGGTTATTGGCTAAGTTCTTGTAAATGCATAGGTGTTAACGCATCATTTAGTAGCAGTATTGAAAATACATAAATTTCATTCTTACAAATGAAAATTTTGCAAGAACTTGGTGGCGATGATCCTGACAGTTTTGTAAAATCATGACAGGGTGAATTACGTCAACACCTCAATTTATAAAAATATCATTTGCTTCAGTGATAGGTCTTCTTTTTCCTAAATGATAATGTGAATAAACAGAACTGTCGCTACTCGAATGAAGTTAGATCACCTCTTTTTAAGGAGGGGCATACTCAATATCCCCAGAAAGTCAATGTTTAGGCATAAATATACCGAAATTTACCCGGCCAAGTTTATGATGAAACGCTCAACCAAACTATAAAGCCCTCGATTGTTTATGATTTGAAAACCAAAGAGACTTACAATCTAAATTCGAACAAAGATCGTCCACAGTTCCCACAAGATAGTGCACCCCACAATGCCTCTGTGGCACGACAGTGGTTGGACCGAAATTATCCAAACCAGTGTGCCAATCAAGAAGAAGAATAATTGGATGGCCACCACGTTCACCTGACCTTACTCCTATGGATCTTTTTTTATGGGGTTATATTAAAACACAGTCGTCTGATAATAATTGATACTTGTCGAAGTATTCGAGGAGACATTTTTTAGAAAGTTTGGGAGATATTTGAAAACAGATTCTCTAAAAAACAAAATGCTAATCGTTTTGAACACTTAATAAAATAGTTAAAACAGAGCACAAAAAAAACAAGTATTTGCGTTAATGCAAAAAAATAGATAGTTTTAGCACTACAATAGTGTTATTATTTAGGCTTGGGATTCTATTTAACATTTACGTAAATCTTCAAATTTTTCCTGTCAAATTTTGGAGAAGCCAGTTATAAAATATTATCTTACAATTTTGCCAAAAATTT
Organism: Pissodes strobi; assembly: GCA_016904865.1. Classification (NCBI taxonomy): domain Eukaryota; kingdom Metazoa; phylum Arthropoda; class Insecta; order Coleoptera; family Curculionidae; genus Pissodes; species Pissodes strobi. Next base: position 21,616 of record MU182302.1, read on the forward strand.
TTACTTAAATCTCAGTAATTTTAGTATCGCTGAAGAGTATTTTTGACAAGCTTTCCAGAGCTGTTGCAAGTACGGTAGTGCCATTTAAGATTTTGAAGTGGAGAGGAGTGCTTCATTTTCTATTTGGCTAACTTTTGAACTGGATGTATATTTATCTGAGTAATATCAGATTGTGTTTACAGATTGGGTTGGTCTTTTAGCATTTTGATAGCACATTTTTCGTTTTAAAGAAAATATTATTCCCCCCTTCACCTCCGTTGGAACGCTCCATTTACTTAAAATATAACAACTTACACGAGTTATAGTATGAGAATCTTAAGACATAAATTTTAAATGCAGCTGCATATTGGAGTTACTGTCTTTATCCCGCATCGACATCTAATAAACACCAATGCCTCTTTATGAATCGATCACCTCATCTGCTTAAACATGCATTCTAAATTCACTCGTTAGAGGATTAAGGTTTGAAATGATACATACTGGTGTAACATCTACAATAATTACTACGAGTATGTATGAATTATCACTAAAAGATGTAAGAAATCTTCATAAAAATTTTCGAAATAATGCAATTTAAAATATGCAATGGGATTATTAAAATATTGGTAAGGCATATATGTTCTGTTACGCATAATGATTTTTTACTTTTACTTGTGCTCTGAATTGTTTCAACTTAAATAATTAGCAGATTCTTAGATTTCACTCGGTCTCTTATTACTTAACCAATAAGATTTAGTGGATGCGTTAACACAATGTACTTTACAAAGCATCTCGACTGTACTTACTTTGCTAACATTAGATGAAAGAAAATATGAAACTACTTAATAGTAATTAGTATTTCATTATCGTAATGTTGTTATTGCCATTTTATCCGTCCAGTAGGTGATGACAACATTATAGCCTGATCTAGCTAATAGTTCGTTATCAAAAACTTATAAATATAAAATGATAAGATAATGTTGAATTAAAAATTTCCAGATGAATTTATTAGAGTAAATAAATAAAAGATTGGTAAGATACGGGATATAAACAGAAAAGAACTCAAAAGAATGTCCGCAAAATCACAAAGCATTACTGTACAATTTACAAAAATAAATGTATGTTAAATTAAGCTAAAATTAGTCTATGGTATATTGAACACAGCATAACATAGAGGTATTTTTTTCGATGCGAACCTTCAAGATGCCCTTTATTGTCTTAGCGATATACAGAGAATATCAGATTGTTATATAAGCTAACACAGTTGCCATTCTATATAGTGGAGGAATATCTGAGCATTTTGTACTTTTCTTTTTTATGTTCGGCACGCACACAAAAGCAGGAAAATCCTATACCACTCAACGAGCGATGCGTGTGCGGAGAAGATGGTGGACGTTGGACTTGAAGCGCTGTAGTTTGTATTTTTCGGGAAAGTCGTTACTTGGAAGTTCTCCAGACAAAGGAGTTCCACAACAGTGAAGTCCTAGGTGTTTGCAACTGAAACGTATGTTGATGAGGGTGTTTCTGTTTGGCAGAACTCTGGGTGGAATCATAAGTGCCAGCTCGTCCGAACGCTTTCCGTAGTAGTATCGATAGTAAAGGGGGTCATCCACAAGACGGACTGCTCTCCTCTGTATAGAGTCTAATATCTTGAGCAAGTGTTTGAGTGCTTAGCTCCACAGATGAGGATAGTATTCCAGTATATCTGGGCCTTATAGAGCAGTACGAACTTATGAGATGTATAGAACTTTTTTGCTCTATAGAGTGCTCCTAGCTTTTGTGGTGCTGCCTTGGCGATTTTGGTGACGTGATTGCGCCAAGGCATGTTGCTTCCTACGTTGATGCCCAACAAGCTTATGGATGAGGCCAGAGTGAGTGTTTGTACTGTCGTTGATAGGTCAGGTCCTGCGGTATTGGCTTTCTTTGAGAAGGCAACTACTCGAGTCTTTCCTGGTTTAAACTGAATATTGATTCCTCAACCCATTCCAGGATGGCGTTTCTATCCTCATTCATTCTCGCTCGCGTTGGGAACGAGCAAAGATCATAGGAGACCGCAACAAGAATGAGGATATAAGAGTGCTGTCATCTGCAAAGTTGTAAATAGAAATGTCTGTCCTATCTAGGGGATCGATAATATAAAGCAGGAACAGGGTGGGAGATAATATACATCCTTGAGATACTCCGGCGTTGATGTTAAATTCCTCCGAGAGATGTCCACTCGGATGCTTCGATCCCTTAAGAAATTGGAAACCATAGAAGTAGTGCTGTTGGTAGTCCGCATGCTGTCAGTGTGCTTGACAATGTCACACCCTATCACATGCGTGGATATACAGAGAGCCACTGCTCGAGATTCTGCGTAGCTCCACAAATAGGTTATTGAATTCAGGAGATCTCCCGTTGATCTGTGCTTGCGGAAACCATACTAGCGATGGGTTACGATGCCTGCCGATTCGAGATATTTTAAGGGCTATCCGTTGATCAGTTTATTCATGACTTTGGACAGGATGGCAACTAAGGCAATTTCACGGTAGTAATTTAGAGTAGTTTTTTACCTTTCTTCGAGATTGGTTGCACCTGAACGCATTTCTAGCTAGAAGGAATGCGAGCAGTTCTGTATGCTAACGAGAAAAGCCTGCAGAGTGAAGCTGATAGTTCAGTAGCACATTTCTTAAGCACTACTGCGAGAACGTCATCCAGTCCTATGGTCTTATTAAGCTTTTGAGTATTCGTTTCACATTGCATTAGGGAGATACCAGAACAGTTGGGGGAGTCTTCTCATTAAGGATCTAAGGTAGTATTTGATGCAAACAATGCGGCAAGAATATTCGCTGTTTCTTTGGCCGTTTCCGCTATTGAGCCATCATCTTTGGTGAGGTTAACGTCTTTGAGAAACCCTGATTGACAGCTTTCGCAGCTGACCAAAAGGATCTTGATCCGTTGGGACAGTTAAGAGGCTTGTACTTGATCTGCTCGTTATCTCGCCAATGCAATGGTCCGCTTACACTGGTTTCTACCATTTGCGGTAGGCGGCATTTTTAGCATTGACCGCTCTTGAGTAGTTTTCTCAATCCATGGTTTATTGTTTGAGGTACGTTTCATAAAAGAGGGGATGAAAACTTCCATACCAGATAGGATAACTTGAGTTATCTCATCAGAAGATTCAAAGGTCCTTTGATTCCTAAAGCAGGCATCTTTCTAGAAAAAGAAAGGTAAAATATGCTCGAAGATCACGCCACTTTGCATATTTGTAGTGTCAAACCATTTGGGGTACCTACGGCTCTTGTGTCCTTCGGTTCGTATGTTTCTTCTCATTAACAACATAAATCGTCTGATATAAGAACAACTCCAGTATTATGTCGAAATCGGGAGGAAAGGTCATATCCGGGTGCATTGAAGTGAACATGTCTAGTGTTTAATTTCACTTTTGTTTCTGCAGGTGGATTCTTAACCGGTCGGGACGTTTCGAAACCGACCAGCTACCGAGTGGGAGCGATTCTCAACGCAATCGGTCCCGACTTGGTTCCGAAATCGTGCCGACTTGAAATGTCATTTCTACTCGGTAGCTATAAAGGTCCCAGCTGGAAACTAGGGATGCGATACACTCAAATGTATCGGTACTGGATATCGATACGGATCGAAACGTAAAGTATCGATACAGCAGAATATCGCATGTTAAAATATCAATACTCGAAATATCGATACCTTAACGATCCGTGATTTTCTGACTTTCAGGATGCCAGGTCATAGAGAGTTAGAGAAAGCAAATTACTTTCTCGATGTGCCAGATTAGCGGTGCCATTGTCTTTATATGGCGGTACTGTTATTCAAAAACAAAATATAGTGATAAATTAAATTAAATACTCTGCATCATTATCAGACGATATTCTTATTATTACTAAACATTAGAAATAAAAAACAGCATATTTTTCTTTTGTCATATCTTAAATTACTATAGAAATCGTAGTACAAAAACAGTATGGATCAAAAATAGGGAAATTTTGCAAATTAAATACATTAGAATACTATTGAACACTCACCGAAAATATATTCACTATTCATGATAATATTGTAACTCTTAAAATCTAACTAATGCTAATCAGCTGAACTGCCTATTTCTTCATTTTCTTTAGTTTGCTGATTGGTATGAAATTCTCCGTGCACTGACATTCCTAGAACCTAGAAGTGGATATCGGGATCGGGGATTCGCCGAGCTGATACAGATCCCTAACATATTCGCAGTCAAAAATCCATATATATTTTTTAAATATATATTCTTTTATCTATATATGGATCTTTGTCGCAGTAACAGCACTTTAGAGTAAACGACGAATAAAGGTTGCGTGAAATGAGTATCTGCTAGTAGGTAGTAGATAAAAAAAAACTTCCCGGATCGTAAAATATCGATGCAACACAAATGTATCGATACTTGCAATGTATCGTAAACCAAAGTATCGATCCTAAATATCGGACATAAAAGTATCGATACTCTGGAATATGGTATCGTATTGCGCATCACTAGTGGAAACAATAAATTGTTTTGATTGGTTCATTTGAAACATGTGATATCTTTTATGTAGAATTTGGATTTGAATTTGAAAAGACAAATAAAAACAGTAAACAGTTGAGATATTGATACTGTTATTATGTTATAATTGTTTATCTATGATTATACTAGTGTAGTCGTAATTGGAGTAATCGCACACGGCACATGAATCGGGACGAAAATTTGTAAATTGTAAATAATAATCATGAAATAGAGTAAATATTGAATGAAATAAATTTTATTAGCAACACTCGGCTATGATACACAAAATACATAAAGTAGGACTCATCCTACGTAAAACTAAACTTATTCACGAAAAACAACAATCAAAAATTATCCTTAATAAAATTAATCGTCTAACTTCCGTAATTCTGTACGTAGATCTAGCATAGATACAAAGGCAATTTATAATACTCAATTAGTACCTTATAAAATAATGAATTTAAAGTGCAGCTCTTTTTCACAATTGGAAAATGAGGAGATATTATTGTCTTATAGATAATTCTCCCAGACTATATAATTATTATGCTCTTTAAAGTTTAGTTTACAGTCAATTATAATACCGAGATATTTGCAATGTCTTACATATCCTAGTTCGTGTTGGCAGTTTTAATTTAACAAAATTCTCATTAATGTTTACACCATATAGGTAGGTATCATAACTATGTTTTTATTACATTGTCAAAAAGCTTATTCTCCACTAACCATTTTTCTCCCTTTGCTAGCTCTACAGTAAGTTTTCTGGTTTTCTGCATTTTCCCTTGTATGGATATTTGTGTTTTGTCAAACAAAATAAAATAAAATAATAACATTATTATAGTAAATAAAATAAATAAACAAATATACCTACCCTATACCATTGTCTTTTTATAAACAATGCCTAAACCTACTAAGCCCAAAATCTATGATTTTGAATACCGAAACCTTGAAATGCAGTGCAGCCAACACGACAGTAGCAAATTTTACTCGGGAGCGGTTAAGAATATCACCTTGTCGGTATCGACTCGATTCCGAGTTCGCTACCGACCGAGATATACTGATCGGAAAGTAATCGATCGATACGGTTCGTCCCGATAGGTTAAGAATCTGCCTGCTGGTAGAGCAAAAATATGAGGCTTATTTGGTAGGTGCTGATGGACCGAGCTAATATTTGTGTTGATCCATCTTATGTTGCAGAAGTCCAACAATGGCAGCTTATTTTCTATCTTCAAGACGTCCTGATGCCTCCCCCCCCCCTATCCCAATCTAGTCTCCACCGGTAGATCCGAATGGGAAACTATTTTACCTCCGGAGTATTTTGATCTGAGAGGCGCAGGCGCAACCATGCAATATTTCTTCTTTTCTACTCTGGGAACCGGATCACAAAAGCATGGGGACGAAATATTAACCATAGCTTATTTCACGTCACCTAAACCAATGCAGTGATGTTTCACCGGACTATAAACCTAGGAACATTTGTGCTTATTATACGTAATATCTCAGAGTTTTTACACAAAATAGTTAATAACCTTACACAAAGCAAGACATTGTTTATTAAAGTGTTTTCGACCCGTGGTAAGGCCCTCTGTAGGATTTTATATTCATTTCCTTTCCTGAAAATTCATTATGAATTATTTGCATTGAATAACGGCCTATTAAAATTTCCTTGTAGCTGAAATGTGAAATATATTTACATATCTACTCTTGTGACGCGTATTTGCTTAAAACGATTCCGTTCGTTATTAGCATTCGACCAATGGATCGTTACCTCCTTAAACCATAAGCTTGGAAAACAGGTAATATTTTGCGATTTCCGCCCATAATAATTAGCGTTTAGATGCATAAATAATTACACGCTTTAAGGTAATGAGGTGGAATTATTCATGCATTAATTCATGACTCGCTCAAGATATCTGACATTACCTAAGACATAATCACCTAAATATCTTTCACATATATATTTCCGCAAAATCGTTGGATAATAAGTTTAATATTAACACCATTGTGTACAAGAAGTAATTTATATATTTTTTTCTTCAAAAAGGTTCTTGAGACGTCACACTGACAATGTTATATTCCTATGATAAACATAATATTGTTCATGAATATTTGTTTGATATTCCATGTAAATTCATAATAGAAGTATTATAACGTTAAAAAAGTTACAATTTTATATAAAATTAATATTCTTGTCAGATCAGATCAAATAGAAAAATTGGAATCAAAAGTCTCCCTAATTTCATATATCAAATATTTCAATTATATGGGTGTGGATCGTTGTCTTCTTCTTCTTATCACGCGCTCTCCTTTCGAAGGTTAACATTCCAAATGACAGTTGTAGTCTTTAAGCAGCTGCGCGAAAACTTTCCGTAGACGAGCTGTCAAGCCATCCTCTCCAATCCATTAGCCATGAATTCTGGCGCCTTCCCACTGATCTCTTTCCTCGCACTTTGTCCTCTATTATGAGTCGGATCAACTCGTATTTCATCTTTCAGCACATGGCCCATATACTATATTTCCTTTGCTTTAATGGTGTTCAATAATTATTTTCGTTTGAACATGCGTTGGAGTAGATATGTTCTATATTGTTGTGGAGGATTCATGTTTACCTTACAATTGATTGCCTTTAACTCAACTACTGCTTTTAATTTCTCATAGAGCCTCTTCGGCTCTGGAGCCAGAGCCGAAGAGGCTCTATGAGAAATGAAAAACTGTAGTGGAGTTAAAGGCAATCAATTGTAAGGTAAATATGCGTTGGAGTATTACGTCGTTAGTAATCATCTCTACCTTTTAAATTAGAAGAATCCGTCTGTATATACAATTCGAAGGCTTCTATTATTTTTTCTGTATGTAGAATTAGCGTCCATAAAGCAGGACCGGCAAGATAATATCCAATCATCTGGATTATAAATTCTGGAATGAGGTCTGATCGTGGAAAACATGGTTTCATACCCATGAAAATTTTCTTCGTTTGTTCAATTTTTGAGAGTATTTCCCTTTTCGGGTTATATTGGCTGTTGATCTTAGCTCCTAGATATTTTATTGATGTCACTTGTTCAATTGTTTGTCCTTTAAGACGTAGGTGCGCATTTATCGTTTGTCTTTGAAAAAATAAATACTTTGGTTTTGTAGACGCTAAGATATAAACCGAACACTCCGCTATAGTGAACTACACGATCCTTTACGTTTTGTAGCCCTTGTTCATCAATTGCTAGTATAACGGTATCGTCAGCGTATTTAATGTTTTTTATAGTTCTGTTGATCTTAATTCCACCTTAAACTACACCCAATGTCTCTTAAATATAACTCTGGAGTATAAATTAAACAGTAGTACAGATAAAACACATCCCTGTCGCACTCCCTTTTTGGTCAATATATCTTCTGATGTTGTTTGTTCTACCTTGACCCACGTAATTTGATAATAAAAAGTTCAGAGATTGTGCACAGATCCTGCTCTTCGATTTGGGTGTTTAACACAGTTAGTCGGTCTTCGATAAAGGATGAAACATACATACCCATTTACATTTATTTCTCCACACATTTGTGACAGTACATTTGGAGACAAGGGAGCTTCACGTATATCCAGTCTAATTGCAAATCCAATGCAACGAAAGTTTTCTTTATCTGTTTAATTCTTGATAGTATTTCCTTTTTTACGTTATATTGACTGTTGATCTTAGCGCCTAGATATTTTATTGATGTATCTTGTTCAACTGTTTGTCGTTTAATACGCAGGTGCGCATTTTCGGTGTGTTTGAAAAAATCAATACGGGGTTTTGGAGTCGTTAAGGTATAAACCGAACATTTCGCTATAGTGAACTACACGATCTTGTATATTGTAGCTCTTGTTGATCATTTGCTGTTAAAATGGTATCGTCAGCGCATCGAATGATGTTTATTGTAGTTCCGTTGATCTTAATTCCACCTTAAGCTCCACCCAATGTCTCTTAAATATTTATAACTCCGGAGTATAGATTAAACAGTAGTACGAATAAGACACATCCCTGTCGCACTCCCTTTTTGGTTAATATATCTTCTGATGTTGTTTGTTCTACCTTGATCCGCGTGATTTGATAATAAAAAGTTCAGAGATTGTGCGCAGATCCTGCTCGAAGATCTGGGTGTTTAACACAGTTAGTCGATCTTCGCTAACGGATGAAACATGCATACCCATTTACATTTATTTCTCCACACCTTTGTGACAGTACATTTGGAAACAAGGGAGCTTCACATATGTGCAGTCTAATTGTAAATCCAAACTGAGTGTGAGTCTAATCTTAATGAAACTGCTGCCTTTCAGCATAGCCTGATTTTGATGAAATTACTGCCTTTCACCTGCGCAACTGTTTGACCTGATTCGAGTATTGTGAAATGAAGATTGCGTAGAAGGCGATTATAAACAAGATGAAAACACTTTTATACAGATGAAAACGTAAAAAGCGGTCAAAAATTAAAAAAGGTCAAGGTAGAGACAAATAATGTTGCTTCCACATTACCAAAAAATTCATCGAAACCAATTGACCAAAATTGGCATTCCTCCAATACCTGTTTCATATTCGACATTTACTTTGACAGAAGATTACAGCAAACTTGAAGAATTGTTTGCTAATGCCTAAAGACCTTAATATTTGCCTAAAAACATTTTTGGTCTTTGTTCTAGTTATATAAAAAGTTCCTGTTTTTGTCCTAGTTTTAAAAGTGATATTTTCTGCCAAATCTTAGGAAATGTACCTAGGTATTTCTTCAAACTATCTATATGTTCTCTTTGTGTTTTAGTTCGAAGAGTTTTTGTATTTTTAATGAGTACACAAGGTTTGTTAAATAAGTTTTTAAGTTTAACCATATTTTTTGTCTTAGTTAAATAATAATTTTTTTAATAAAAGCATATAAAAAGCAATAATTATTATTTTTTTAAAATATTTTCGTCATTTAGGGAACAATAATATCATTCTGGGAAAGCTATAATCATTTCGTGAACAAGTACATCATTTCGGAAACGCTCCTAAAATATTATTTTGTTAAAAGTGAAATATATATATTTTTTTACTGGAGCATTTATAAGTTACCTATCCATTAGTTTAAAAGTTTAAGTAAGTTTTGTTTAAAATATAATGAGATGTAATCAAAAAAAAGACATAATATAAAAAATATTTTTAAAAAGTACATTTCATGGCAAAACCTGTAAAATTAGACAGTTTTTATTAATTTTGAGCGCTAAAACAAACAAATTATAAATAATATTACATTTTCCCATTGTTCTAATCCAAACAGAACAATTTTTGATAATATCATGTCTCAGTGTTTTGTTTTCTATGGGTTCCCTGAATGATGTCTCGCAGTGTTTTTTTTTTTTAACCAATTCATCAAAAAAATAATACTTCACATAAAAATTGTGCGCGGCCACTTTGTATTTTATTAAAGGACAATGTGAAGTATTTAGAAAAAAATAACGTAGAGCTTAAAGTTTAACATTAATTTTTACCACCTACCTTATTCCAATGTAACCAGTTATATTTTTTTGCTCATTTACACTCTTGAAATAGATCCTAAATTTTTCAGCTAAATTTCCAAACGCATATTCAGAAAATCGCCTAGCTCGCGATAATCTATTATTAAAACATTATTTCGCTGGATCTTCATTTACTATAGATCCAGGATAAGGTCTACGCAAATAAGCCATGAGAGGAAAAGCCTCATCTCCGACAATTACATAGGGTGCGTAATTCACAGCTCTAGGAAAATTTTGATCCTTCACTGCTCTTTCCATAGGATCCAACATCCACTGCAATAAACTTATAATTGGCGTCTACTAAAGCCAATAAAACTATGGAAAAAGTGCGTATATAGTTAAAGTATTGTGAGCCGCTATTTGGGGGAGCAAACATTTTTACATGCTTGCCGTCTAGCGCTCCTAAACAATTTGGAAAGTTGCATATTTTCCAGAACCCGGCAGCAATTCTCAAGTTATCAATTATAGCTTGGCACACTTCTTTGACTATATACAGTGGAATGTCCTAAACGATAAATAAATGATATAGGCTGAAACGAGTCTCCAGTTGCTAAATATCTGAAAAAAAAAATAATTTAAGTTTCATGTTTAAAGATTTGGTTCTATTTTATTTATATGGTCTACATGCAAAGCTAGGTGGATCTTTTTGAGGGATCAGCTAAGAAACGCGTTGAAAAAGAAATTCACAAAAAGTGTATAAGTAGCCAATAGTGCAAAAAAAATTGAAGTATGAAGATTGTATGTCTTTTATAATCCCTTGCTTCATGGAGAGGAAAACTAAAAGCAACATTGGTGATCCAGGAAGCACTGATGAAGAAAACAATGATGGATGAGCGACTAATGATGGAGGAGAATCTGTAGCGTATAGTGCTACTGAAGATGATATCATTCATGAAAATAAAGCTGAAAATCCTCGAAAACGGAGAGTTATGCACTCTCCTATACGAACATTATCTCCCATAAAAATGTCAGCTTATTCTTCTTCTAAGGGAAACCAATAGACCTGAAAGAGCCTAATCTGTTCTAATGAATTACTTACTCGACAGTGATAAGCAAAAGTCACAGTCCCCATCAAATTATGACCCTATTGATCGTCAACAATCTTAATTAAAAAACTACAGAAATGAAGGACTCTACGACTCCATCTTCAACCAATTAATTTCTTTATAAAAGTGAGAAATGGGATCGTACTTCCTGATACCATACACCAGGCGCACGCACATATTTTGAACTTTTTGTATACGAGATCTACTTTCCTGATCGAGGCAAAAACCATAAATAAAATCACAATAATTGAAATTAGATAATACTAGGGATTCACATAAAGTTCTATTTATATTCAAAGAAATATAAGTTTTTTTGAAAAGTATTTTTTAAATGTTCCTTGATCCTAAATTGGTTATCCAATGATAAGCCCAAATTTTTTTGCGCTATCGACCATATTTAACCTTGAGCCATTTATTGATAAATAACAAATATTTTTAAGAAAGTTAACTCTGTTTTTGCTTCCAAAAATCATCATGGTTGATTTAGAGGGATTAAGATGCAAATTATGGGATATTGAAAGTTCACTCAAATTTGTAAGATCCTCATTAAAAATTCGCTCAGTCTCGTGATAACTGTCAGCATCAAAATAGCTATAAACCTGAGTGTCATCTGCAAAAGCTTACATCCTACAATGACGTAGTGACTTTACAATATCCGAGGTGTACACAAGAAAAGTAGCGGCCATAAAATGGAACTTTGAGGCACCCCAGACAATATCTGCACCTGCTCAGAGTAGGTAGTTATTATTGGAATATATCTTTTGAAATCGGTTTGTCAAGTATGATCCAATAAGATGACAGGACTTATTCGTAAAGCCATAGTGTTTCAATTTAGAAATCAGAAAGGAGTGATTAATGGTATCAAAAGCTTTTGTACAGTCCAAAAGTATTAATATGGCACTCATATTCTTATCGCAAGCCCGAACAATATCATCAATTACATTAGTCAAAGCTATCGCAGAACCGAACTTCTCTCTGAAGCCGCACTGTGTTTAGGGTATACCTCCTATCACAAAAGTGATGTTACTCTTACTTATCTGTACCATACGTTTCCATGAGAGTGTCTCCATGTTTCATGACACTTTGTATATCTATACTTAGATTTAAAATGTCCTTAATGAACATTTACTGGGTAAACCTCAGGTAATTTCCTCATGACTATAAGAAACGGAACAGACTTAAAGTCAAACGCCGAAGATAATCCTATTGAAAGCCATAAAGCAATACAACGAAATGTTTCCAAACATGTACCTCCCCAGCCAACCCCTCATTCAGGCCTATTTAACTTTAGAATAAAAGCACTTTGAAGGCAACTATTTTGGGTCTTTTATGAGTTTATGGTATAATTGACCCATGGATTTAAGTGATCTAAACCTTTAGGGCATGGTTCGCAACGATTTACAACTTTTATTATTTTTGTATTGCTGCCGTGCCAGGTCACATACACAAAAAATATAATCTATTGGTTTCGTCATTTTCACGTATTTCGCACTAACATTACTGACTCAACCCTTTGGGCATTAATTTGTATAAATGTAAACAAATTTGACTCAACCGCAACTTTATAGTAGACATATTCTTTACGTTCACAACATATACAGGGTGATCCATTAGAAATGTCACCTCTCTTCAAAAGCTTTCCCTTAAGTCTCAGGAAGAAATATTTGGCAGAAAAGTTATATAGGATTTAACTGAATTTTGAACAGCTTTTCTATACTGCTTGCAAATATAGAGTATATTATATTGATTTTTAATATTTAGGTAAAAAGTATAAATTTCATTTAGTCGATTTCAGTCAACATTTTTATATGATGTGCTATCTATTTAGGAAAAAGAAATAGTAATAGTTTTTATGCAATATTTTTGTGAGAATTTGCATCCTGTGACCTGGGCCGAAGAGCTCTTATTCATTAAACATATATGCAGCATAAAAGGCAATTATTTGGTATAAAAAAAATTTATCCGCCGATTGCAGTATAGAACATATTTGCAGCAAATAGAGTTAATGCTTGTAATTGTCTGTAGCATGGTCATAAATATGAGGTCCGGCTTGCGACTGTACAGATCTAGTGTGTCCCCTTTCCTTGGTGCTTCCGTTGATGTGATTCTCAATCAGGGTACCTCCTCTAGCTTCAATGCTTTGATGAAAGCAAGTAGGCTGGATGGATCTATGGATGGAAATTCCTCCTGTTAGATGATGCAGCACCCGAAGCAGGTCATTCGCCTGTTCGCAACTGCCTCGCACTCCGTGAGAATGTGTCCCGGGATTCATAGAACCTCCTCACTGTCCTCATTTTCAATTTGTATGCTCTCCAGGTGCCCTCTCAACCGGCAGTGGCCGGTGAAGATGCAGAGATTCTTCTTACTCATTGTTATGAGGTTTTTTGATCTTCCTATGTGAGGGGGCCCTAGAAACATCTTTGATTGCCTTAACCCTGGAAGGCGTTCTCATGGACTGATCCATTTGGTTCGTTCTTCTTCCCTGAATTCTTCTTTGTAGGTGTGCATCCCTATGCCACAGAAAGGTTGCCGTTCTAAAAGCGGAGTTTGTGCTCCTACTTTTGCCAATTGGTCTGCTTTTCATTGCCTTCATCCCAGAGGCCCTGGTATCCACTGAAGATAGTTTATTTTTCTTGCATAGTTCGTTTCGCCTATCTAGGCATTCCCATACCATTCTGGAGCTTTTTTTTGGTGAGCTCAGTGCTTTGATGGCTGCTAGACTATATGAGAAGATGATAATCTCTTTCTTTCTATAGTTTCTATCAAAGTTGAACTGCGCACATTTTCTATTGCATTAATTTCCGCCTGGAATATGTCCGGGTTTTTCCCATTGTTTCGGAAAATTTGGTCCCTGGCCCAAATACTCCGGCTCCGATCCTCTGTTTAGTTCTTGACCCATCTGTATACCATTTTATGGCACCTTGGAGCAATGTGAGAATGCAAATAGTGTTCTTATTTCGTTCTTCACTACTTCTTACCACGAGTATTTTTCTCAATTTTATCTTTTGACTATATCGTCTCTGGGGAGCCAAGAAGTGGTATATGCTCTGTCAGGTATGTTAATTCACTCTTTATAAGCTATCCTTCTCCTTGTGATTCTAGTCGTTGCTTGTCTAACTGCTCCATCTACAACAATGTGTAGATGTGTGAGGACCACAATTGTCTCGATTGCTGCTACTGGACAAGTTTTCATTGCACCTGTACTTTGTTAAGAGCTGATTTAATGCTCTGCTTTTCCGTTTTCTTGAATCAGATAGTCGGCCCGTAAAGTAGGGTGGATCTTACTATTATTGCGTACATCTATCGCAGGATTTCTGGTTTATATCCCCACGTTTTTCCTGCAAGGCTTCAGCACATCATGAGAGCCCTCGTAGCCTTAGTTACAACTACTTAAATGTGTTTATTCCATTTGAGTTTGCAGTCCAGCGTTATGCCTGGATATCCTACTTCCGATGCCGGTGTCATATTAGTATCGTGTATTCGGATAACTTTCATTCTAGAGAGTTCTCTCTTCCTAGAGAAGGCTGCTATGGTTGTTTTCGATGGGTTTATATCCAGCCCCACTGTTTGGCACCATTCTTCCGTATCTTTGAGTCCAGTTTGAATCAGTTAACATAGGGTACCCTCAAACTTTCCTCTTGCTGTGAGGTCTATGTCATCGGTATACCTAACACAATGTAGGCCGAGCTCTGTCAGTATTTCCAGTAGTTCATCCACTACTAGACTCAACATTAGTGGGAAGCATACTCCGCCCTGTGGCGTACCTCGACTGATGCTCACCTCAATAGTCTGATTGCCTACTGAAGTTTCTGCTGTCCTCACACATCCATCGAGATATTGTGTCGTTCAGTCCCCTTCTAGTTAGCCACTAGCCACTAGCCACAGCCACGTGGGATGTGTTATCGAAGGCTTCCGCGCTGTCTGGGAAGGCGCAGAGCGCGATTTCTCCCTCATTTTGAGTTTCTTGTATCATGTTGGTCAGTTAGACCTGCTCGTTCTGTATGCATGCTGGCTTGCATTCAACGGCCGCGTTTTTGAGGTAGTGGATCTGATGTAACTGTTTACTGCTTTCTCCATCATCTTGAGTAGGAATGACGTGAGACTGATTGGTCTGAAGGATTTGGAGTCTGTCCCAACCCTCTTTCCTATCTTCGGGATAAAGGTGCTTTTGGTACGTAGCCCATGGCCATACTGCGTCTGGTGATACCTACAAGGTGTGGCATAATTTCTCTTTTTCTCTTTTGTAAGAGGGCAGAGAAGATTTCATCGATCCCTGGCGATTTGGGTGATTCAAATGTATTCAATGTCCATTCGAGTCGCCCAGCAGTGAGTACCGTTTTTGCCCAGTCATACCAAATAATGCAGGGGGATCGAGACTGAAAAAAATCAGAAGACGTTGATGATACTGGAAATGTGAAGCAATCTATATGCAGCAATATGCCTGGTTACATGCTGTAACTAGGTTCGATAAAAAACTAACTCAAACAAAGCGGTCAGCTTAGCGAATGCTGAATCAAAATTAAATCTTATCTCCAAAAGTGAAGACAGCCTGGAAGCAAAAAAGCTCCATGAGCATCCGCTAAGCGACTGGAACTCCTAGATACGAACAGGCAAGTGTGTTAACACGATAATGTTACAAATTTCTAGGGTAGAAAGTACACATGACACAAGAAAAAAGTGATGATATGAACATGGGTCCGAAAACGCTTCCTCAGAGAGCTAGGGCTTTTTGAAGTTGGCATTCATAAACTAGTTTATAGCTCCAGAACTACTTCACCTACCACAACAAATTTTGGGACATAAATTACTGTTATTAAATTAAATTATTTGAGTCTATTGGTCAATGTTAGCTTTAATCAGAAGCGTGTGAAAAACGACGGTACTTGGATAAATTTAACCCCATTCCTCTAAGTCTTCAATTTCCTGCCATTCTGACATATGATTATGATTTTTGTATGCCTTTTACTTTAAAAGGGTACTCTTGGTAAAAGTCGCTAAATGTCACCGTTTCATTGGAAATTGGCAAACACGAATTAAGATACGGCAATTAATCATTATTGAAGTCTTAAAGAAATTAGGTGAAGAAACCAATGCGGCTCCGTACAGATATTAAGGTCCTATAGATAAATTAAATCAGTTATTTAAGATAAATATTTGGATTCAGTGGCGTAGATATAAAAATGTTTCTTTTTTCTAAAAAATTTGAGGAAGCACTTGATTAACTTGGTAACAAATTATCTTATGACCTAACATTCTTAAAATAAGTCACAATCAACAAACCTACATTTTTATGCATGAGTTAAGTCAGCATAAAAAAACAAAACATGAATGATGTTCAATATAGTAGGTACTACAAAAAGGAATTTAAAATAATAGTTGCGGATAATGCAGACCACCACGCTTAATACATTTATTGCACCTATACTCAGCAGTTAAAAACGTTCGGTACGGTTTGGATGAATTCAGACACAACGGAAATTCTGGTCACCGAATCTTCTTTTGACTGAACTGGAGCTTCATAAATGAGACTTTTCGTATGCTTCTAAAGAAAAAAATCTAAGGGCTTTAGGTCTGGAGAGCGCGTTGGCCAGCTGACTCCGCGGACAATCCAGCTTCTTCTAAAGTTTTCATTTAGGTACTCGCGGAAAAGATATGAAAAGAAAGCTGGCGCTCCATCATGCTAGAACTATATGTTCTGTCAAATATTTAGGGGTAAATCATTTAATAATTCTGGAGACACATTTTAAAAAAATCTAGAAAAATATCACCGGTTAAATGAGGAGGCAACATAATCGGTCCAATTAATCGTTCTCTAACAATGCCGGCCTACATATTAACCGAGAACCTATGTTGATACCCTCTTATGAAAACACCATGAGGGTTTTCCTCAGACCTGACATGACGATTTCGCGAATTAAAAATGCATTGTCTTGTAAACACAGCCTCGTCAGTAGAAAGTACATATTTCGGAAATTGAGGTTCTTCTATATACCGGTTCAGAATACACTGGCAAAATTCTAAGCGGAGCATCAAATTATTTGGTCCTAAGAATCGTAAAGTCTAATACGATTTTTGATTTGGTCCCAATGCTTGCTTATTTTTTTTTTTTGCTTTTTTAATGATACACCTTACAAACACCAATAAACACTAAATTGGTAATTACATGTAAAGGAAAGCAACAATATATACATATAGTAAAAAATATAATAAAAAATAATAATTAGTAAAACAACAGATAAACTCTATATACAAACTAACTATTACCTATATGAAACAGTACCAGCCTCAATTGTGCTTGGGACACATTAAAAAAATCTAATTTAATTTTATTTAGATAATGGTTACATATGTTCAGCATGCTGTCAATAGGCGAAATACTTCCAGGATTTACTCTAAAAGGATCATACTTTAATTGTCTTAAGTTAGCTTTAGGAACATAAAATTTGAAGTGATTATTAGCATACAATTTCTATATTTAAGGTTATTGACAATAAAGTATATAAACAAAACAGCTTGAATATTTCTTCTTTCTTCCAGCTTCACAAAATTGAAGCTTTTTAGCATTGACATGTATGAAACCAAATATGGATAAGCATAAAGATAACGTAGAAATCATTTTTGTACTTTTTCTATTTCATTTGAATGGAAAGTTGTTGATGGCATCTATACTTGTAATGCATATTCAAGATGCGGTCGCACAAGGGCATTATACAATTTCACAATAATCTCAGTAGTGAAATTTTTGCTATTTCTGATTACAAACCCCAGTGACTTAAAAGACTTTTTAATGATAAAGTTAAAGTGAGTGTTACATTTCATATTGCTTTGGTAGTAAACCCCTAAGTCCTTAATTTCATCACACCTTGTTATTTTTTGATCTGCAATATAAAAGTCTTCAATTATAGCTTTTACTTTCCGAGCGTAAGTAACAATAGCACACTTCTTTACATTTACAGACATTTTATTAATATGAAACCATTCAACCACCCTAGCCAGATCACCTTTTAGTTGTTGGATGTCACTCTGAGATTGAATAATTTTATAGAGCTTAAGTCATCAGCGGTCGGGAGGGTATTTATGAAAGTAATGAAAAGCAAGGGCCCCAGATGTGGCTATATAAGGATCTGAAAAGCAGCATCCAACTCTGACTCTCTGCTTTCTATTAGTCAAGTAAGACTCCATAAGCAGGTATGCCTCCTTAGAGATGCCATAGTCAACCAATCTATTCAAGAGTATAGAGTGGCTAACTTTATCAAATGCCTTTTCGCAGTCAGTGTAAAGGACATCAAGCTGACTTCCACTATCAAGTGCTCTGGCTGCGCATTCAGATAAAGTTAACAAATTAGTGACAGTGGATTTGTCAGGTCAGAACCCATGCTGGCTGACACTGAAATTAGATTTAAGATTCTCATAAAGTTGATTATACAAGACTTTTTCAAATATTTTGGCTATTACATTAATAAGGCTAATTGGTCGATAGTTTTTTATATCACTTACTTGATCATTTTTAAAAATAGGTGAAACAAGCGATTCTTTCAATATTTCAGGAAATGTATTATATTCTAACGAAAGGTTAAAGACGTGAGTTAATGGTGTAATAAAGAATGCGGATAGAGCTTTGTAACTGTAAGCTGGAATGTTGTCACTACCAGTGGTTTTCTTTGGTTTTAAG